>RJWK010023953.1:0-28730 GCA_004363435.1 Platanista minor | reverse complement strand
GCAACGGGAGAGGCTGCGACACTGAGAGGCCCATGTACCGCAAAAAATAAATAAAAATAACTTGCTTCTTGCTTAGATTTCCCCTTGTAATTTTGTTTGATCATACTGTTCTCCTCTGTGGTTTCCTTCTTTATATTTCTAGTGGCAGCAGCCTAATCTGGGTGCTCATCACTTCAAGCAGTCCTTAGTCTACAGCCTCTCCTTCCAGTCCCTTATAAAGGCTGTAAAATCAAACTTCCTTCAACTATATGAAGTCCCCTGATGAAAACCTTTAGTAGCCCCCCATTTTCGGTAGAATTTGTCTAAGTTTTTGGCCTTTCAGGACCATCCACTTCTTAGCCTCAATCCAGCTTTTCACTTTTCTGTCTCAGTTTTTTCCCCATGAATTGATTCTCTACTCTGGTCACCGTTTTCTGTTCATCTTCTCTAGTGAACATTGTGCTTTCTCGGTTGTACAGCTTCCTCTAAAACCTCTCGTAGACTATGTATCTTTAGAACTAGCTCAGGTCCCACCTTCGTGAAATGTTCCCTTGTTGTAACAGCATAATATTCTCTGCCCCTTTGTATCTGGCATCCTCTTTTGTTGCTTAATGCAAAAGTGGAAATAAATGTTATGTAGTCATTTAGAGATTGGGGGCTGGGAAGCTAAGGATAACCTGGAATTTTTAACCCAAATCGGGGAGTCATCTGCAGATGTGGTTGTAGGAATAACTGAGCGATTTAAAGGGAAGAATGTAGAGAGGATAGAGCAGAGGGTAAGGTCTAATTGCCCAAAGAAGTTGTATGGAAGAAGAGAGCACACGGAGGGAAAGGATTGGAGGAAGGAGCAGTTAAGGAGAAACTCAGATTTGTATGACGTCATCGAAGCCAAAAGAATGCAGGTTCACAGTTAGTGGGAATGAAGTACAAAGGACAAGGAAAAATGCCCCGGAGAAGGAGGAAAAGCTCTGGATTTTCTGAAAATAAGTGTTTTTCTTTGGAAGAGTTGTATGTATGAAGTGATTCTAACACTTTGTTAAATGGTGAAGGAAACATACCGTAAGGGCTAAGATGACAGAGGCAGCTGTGGGAAGCTGAGAAATAAAAATGTATTCTCTAAACTTGACTGTTTTATTTGTTCAGGAGTAACTAAACATCTTATGAAAATACATTTCAGAAATATTGGATATTGAAACACTTTACCTTTATTAATAAGAACTGTAAGTCAAAGACGTCTAGGCTTCTCAATACCTAAAGACTAGAAGATTTTGGTTTAAATCACAGTCACTAAATGTGTGATGTGAGGCAAAAAAGTTAATCTCTTTTAATGTTCCCTTTTATCCATTTGAGAAATTTAGTGAATCAGTTTTTGAGAAAGTTGTTTGGGGAATTTTATGAAATGAGATATTTAGATATACCGCGAAAAGCTATTTGAATGTCAGTTGCTAGTAACTTGACATTTCATTTGAGAAGGAGAGGATTTTTATTATATCCTTGGTAAAGGAATTTGAGTGACTGTGTTGTATTTCTGTGTCTGGTGGTTATTTTTATATTTTAAGCCTCACATATAAGCTTTTGAATCAGTAGTCTGTGATAGGTTTCAAATCTTGTTCACCTGTTCTCAATACAATGTCTTAGGTATTGTTAAATCCAACTGGTTGATAACCCTTTATGTAAAGTCCACTTAGTAATTTCATTTGACTTCAGTAACAGCACAGTTACGTGCCAGTGCTGTGCAATGGCCAGTGTTAATGACCAGCAAAGCTGGGATGAAAACACTTGTCTTCACCTACTAGCACAGTTTTAGTTTTGTGATGTCAGGTTAAAATTGATGGTCATAGGCATTTTTGTTCCTCCACAAGTGGAAAAGAAATTTTTGTTTGTTTGCAGAATTTCCATTATAAAAATATGACAAGTCTTGAGAAACTGCTGTGATTTTCTTAAAATTTCGTATTTCATGAATATTCCATCACATGAGTTTTTCAAGACTTGACATTATAACCACTAGAATATCACAGAGAATTTATGAAATGTTAATATCTAATGTAAATGCTTATTTTGAAAGTACATTTCAAAGCCGTTAAATATCCACAGAATTCTGTACTCTCAGTCGAGAATTAAAGTACTTCAAGATTTTTCTAGCATAAAACTAGCAAATCAGCATTTGAAACATTTGTAATTAATGCTATTCAAATGTTTTCAGTGGATAATGTGGCTACATGGGTTTGTCTCAAATACACAGCAAATTGTTGTGTAAATTTCTCCCATGAAAGTAAAGTACTCATTTTTGTCTCTTATGTATTGTAAGAACCAAGAGATATTTATTGCCAGTGAGCAAGTTCTGAAAGATCAGCCCTCCCTAGCACGGGTGAGTTCAAAGGACATTGGCTTCTGAAAATCACTGTTAAATTGGGAAGTTAATTATTTCTTTCACTACGTCTTTAAGATTCACTCTAGTCCTTTGGGAAGTGGTAAATTTGCTTCTTTTAAGAAAATTAATCATTCGGATTATATTTTCTGTTTATACTATCTTTTAAAGCATAGCTTTATGAAATAACAGTGCTATTAAAAATCCATCCAAATACAAGTAGCTGATAGAGACCAAATCCATGCTTACCCTCATGTCAGTGGTGGTGATGTCAAAGTGGGCTCACTACACATGGGTGTCTGTCACAGGTTTTGTCCAGGGTCTCAGGACCTTGTTCTTCCACCCCGCAGGTCATGCACTATGACTGTGCCAGCTAGCCTTGCTCTGACTAGTTCAGTCGTGCTCAGTATTGGCTAGAATGGTTTTTTGCCCCCAAATCTTTAATTATAAGACAATATTAAATAGGTCCCTATGTGAGATAGTAAAATGATTTTGGAGATTAATATGAACAGAAAATAAAATGATGTTGGTGATTGACTTGTACTCTGATTCTGGGTGGTAAAATTTGGGAACATTCTGTGAAATGTGAAGGTGTGCACAGTATGCTTTTTGTGTAAATATGTCTGTGAACTGTTGTATTGCTTTGAATATTATAGAAGCTAATTAACATTTGTTTAGTGGGTGTATAAAAGTCATATTTTGGGTTAATTACCTTTTAAGAAGTTTTAAATATTAAAAAAATATTTTTTATTTCTGCTTTCTAAATAATATAGTGGCTGATATGTACCAGAGAAATTTATGGGGACTTAACTGTAGGAACTCAAAAATCTCAATAGATTTTGATATATTCTTGGGTAAACAAGCCTTATTTTTCCAGGCTCCCTAAACCAAATGTGTTAAAATTATCTACCTGTTTTTCAGTAATATGCTTTTTTCATCTTAATAAACTTTTTCTAGGGTTCCCACTTCAATTTAAAATGAAATGTTTTTAACCAACGCTTAAACTTTTTGTATGAGAAAGTTATTGTTAAATCTCTTATAAACCTGCTATCTCATTTAAGAATCTCTCAAATTCGACAAACCCTGAGCGTTAGTCCTTGGTATTTATTTAGTTGATATGTTTTAAAATTTTTAATCTCAAATTATATGTAATGCTACCAAATTTTAATTCTCCTTTTCTTATGTGATTTATTTCTGTTGATTAGCATTCCTACTTCATTGCCCCTGATGTAACTGGACTCCCAACAATACCAGAGAGTGTAAGTTTTCTATGTTTTTTATTCTACTGATATTATGAAATTTATTTATTTTGGTCTCAGTGTTTAAGGATTTCTTTGTAGAGAAACAGAAAACATTGTAACTCTCTGTGAGAAAAAATGAAAAAATAAAGAATAATGTTGTTATCTCTTTTTCTTCTTTATGTATCTGCTACTTTACCTCCTTCTTAATATCTGGTTGTAGATAAGACAAATTATATGAGAAAAATGATTTCTACCATTTGAGATAGTTCAGTAGGATAGTCTGTGTTCAGTTAGGTCCTGAGCTCCCCGGATCAGGCAGAAGAGAGATCTCAGGAGATGACTTCTGTTGGCGGGGAATGAACACGTGCAATGGGAAATATTTTCATGCAAATAGTTACTTTAGTGAAATGACCATAGTATTTAGATTCCTTGTATATATATATATATATCTCTTTTCAAATTTTAGATGTTTTCTACTTGATTTCCTGATTTTTAATATAAGTAATACATGTTTTGTAAGGCTTGAAGGATACTACAAGAAATTATAAAATTACTACATTTCACATTTATTTAGAGTCCTGATTGTAGCCTTACTAGAAATATTTTCAGTGTTGTAGTAGTTATTACAAATTAAAATTCTGTAGAAAAGCTTACATGGATAAATGGAATTGACAAGTACACTTTTGGATGCTGTGTGAAAAGGAAGTATTTCCTTTCATAATTGTTTTTAGCTTTGTTTTGGAAAGATAAAATGAATTAGTAGAAATAATTCAATCAAAGTGAAGGAAACATCAGCTTAAGGAATATGTATTATTTTCCTCAGAACTCTACTGTTCTTCCAAAAATGTTTTTGAACCTACTGAGTGTTCGGTTTCCAAAAGCAGGTGGGTTATAAGTGAATGAACAAAGTCCAGGAAGACAATTGTAAATTTCCTAATTTCGAACTGAGACTGTCAGTGGTGTTTTTGGTACAGATGAGTCCAGTTAACTCCTGTGAGAGACTGCATTCATTCAGCTGTTCTTCACGGGGGCCTGGGATAGACCATCAAATCAGCAGGTCACATCGCAGGCCCTCAAGTCTTGTGCGAGTCCACCGTGGGCTGGGGGTGTCTGTTAGGTTTCCTGGAGGCTGACTGAGTGCCTTGACTTATGCACACCTGCCCCTCACATCAGGGTTGTTAATACAAGTCAGCCAGTCTCTTGCTTTAGCCTCTCCTCTTCATTAAATTTACTAATAAACCACTAATAGCTTGATTTAACAAACTTCACAAACCTCACTGTGACTTTGAAAGTTTAAAGAACCATTCTAAGGAAAAACTGCCACTGAGAATATACATTTTTACATCTCCATTAATATATTTTATTTTTAAAAAGTCCTGTTTAGGGAAGAGGAAAAAAGAAAGCAAGGACCTAGACATAAGGCAGTATTCTGCATTGAGAAATAATTCCCCATCTAGAAATTATCTTTGAGATTATAGGAAAAATATTAACATTGAATGACATAAAAGCAATTTTGTATTATGAAGAGTTGAAATGGAAGGTGAGGTGTGCTTCAGCTAGAGAAAACAGGAAATTAATCTCTCCACCAAATTCAGCCTCACTCACTGTTTCCGTTTATGTGCCCTGCTGTGATTACTGGTTTGTTCTGGGAAAGTTTGTACCTCACGGAAATTGAAGGAACAATTGGATTTCTTAGTTTCTTGCTCAACTAGAAGTTTTAGCCTTCTGAGTCATAGTGCACCTGGCACTGCAGTTTCAGTCTGTTGTCATCTCTCATTCAGTCTCTTTATCACTTGTTGCTTTCTGATGGGCTTAAGTTTGAGTACAGAAAATTAAAAATAAGTAAGAAGGAGTGGATCTCTCATTCAGTCTCTTTATCACTTGTTGCTTTCTGATGGGCTTAAGTTTGAGTACAGAAAATTAAAAATAAGTAAGAAGGAGTGGATCTAAAAGTGAAAGTTAACGTAGCTTACCCCAGTTTTGTTCCTATGTGGGGAAAAGAATTTGAAGTGTTAAGTCAAGGAATCAAATTAACACCAACTTTTATTTGGTTATAGTGGTATAAAGCAGGCCTGACATGGCATATAAACGAGATCTTCCTTAAGAATCAAAGGTCTGCTTTATAAACCCATCTCATCCTGTGGTTGCCTTATACATCGTCTATAGCATCAGGCAGTGATGTTGCCTGCTGACTGACTGGCGAACAGAGGGAGACTCAAATGTATTTTCCGGAGCAGCAGTTCTCAAAGTTCAGCGTGTGTGAGAATCACTGGCAGTATTTGTTTAGAAAATGGATTCCTGGGGCTGTACTCTGAAGATTACTACTCTGCAGGTCTAGGGTGGGGCCCAGAAAACAGGCTTCTTTTTCAGGTGCCTGGGGAGGGAGGGTGGGAAAGATATGATGCTCTGATCACCGTCTGAGAATGTTTTCCTAGAGTAGGGCTATGTTTCAAATAATAGTAGAAGGCTACGAGCTCTGTGTGGCAGCAGAATAGAATTAAATTTAATTATTTTAATGAATACCACTTATTCTCCTAACATTGTTTGTACTTCAGACTGTGTGGCGAACGTATCAGATACTTTCCCTGTAACTTACACAGTTGTCTCTGGCTTGTGCAGAGGAACCTCACGGAGTACTTTGTGGCTGTGGACGCGAACAACATGCTGCAGCTCTATGCCAGCATGCTGCACGAGAGGCGCATCATCATCACCTCCAGCAAACTCAGCACCGTGCGTATCTCACACTCCCCTCTGCACGGAAAGACCTGCAGCCCACGCAGAGGCAGAAATGCTCTGCGTGTGCTTACGAGACAATATCTACATACCCTTTTGATATATGGTTTTAATCTGGCTCTTGGAGTACAAAGGTCTGATTTATGGAAGGCCTTCGCGGGTGCATTAAGTCAGGTTAATTATTTTTTCTTATCAGAAGATGAGAGGTTTTTTTTTTTTTTTTTTTTTTTTTTTTCTTTTTAACTCTCCGGAGTTCATTTTAGTGCCTTCTACCATCTAACGAATTCTTAAGAGCTATTATGAGATCTTTATTATTCACTTGAGGCCTTTTTCCATTGGAGCTACTTGAAAGAAATCAAGGGGCCATGATAATGGCTGCTATCCTAACCTGGTAATAGGTAGATTCATCTTTGTTGCCAAGTAGTGGTTTGGGAGTGGATTCTATAATAGTTCTGATTTGGAGGAGCTCTTCAGACTGATAATAACTTAAAAGTCAAAATAGCGTTTTTTTTAAATCACAGGTTTTATGCTACTCACTGAAATGTTCTTCTGGAAGGTCTTCATTACTGTGGTAAAGGCAGGGAGAATAGAGTTTTCTTGGGTCATGGAAAAACATTCAGAAGTATTTTGCTAGATTTTCTAATTTTTTTCACTTTGAGCATTAAAATTTTAATATTTTTGACCTAAAAATTTTAATATAAATGTAAATATAGTTTTGAGTAATGTATGAGATATTTATTAAAAACATTATTTTATATTTCATGAATTAGCTTCCTTGAAATTTGGCTAACTGATAAAAATAAGATAATATCTATGTTTTGTTCTCTGGTAGTAGAAATAAAAACCTTATTCCGTTTTAGAGCAGAAGGATCTTCAGGATTTCTCTAGGGCATCTATTTAGGGTGTAACAATGAGAAAGGTGTTGATATTTTCAGAGAACGGTTAAATGGCCAGCCACCCCAAGGGCAAATAAGATAGTTGGAGACAGGTAAGGTGAAACTGGGTCTCCTGATTCTAATTTTGGATTATTTGCATTACTCTAGGGTTGAAAAAATACAGTTTTGAGATTTTGAAATGCAATAATGATATGCCCCCACTTTTCAAAAAAAATTGAAAATATATTATTTTACACATTGAAAAACACGTTATATGCACTTGAAGGAGTAAGTGTGGAGAAACGATGTAGTTCAATCAGAGAATAAGTGCCAGTCAGTGATGCAGGTAATTATTTGCATTTTCTTAAAGTGATATTAAGAAATTCAATCTGAATTATTTGGTCCTTAACTTACCATTGAGGTAAAACCAAGCTTGTTTATCCTCCCTTCTCTTCCTCCTCATGACACTTTTGTTTTAAGCTACACTTTTTTGGGTTACACTGACATTTCCTGCATTTATTTATTGATTTATTTCTTCTTTAGATGCACCACACAGCTTATCCTCATCACTTTTTTAAGCCAGTTTTTTCAAGATTATAAAGAATATTTCTATATGGATGTTGTCCTGAAGATTAAAAAGATTGTACAAGCTGTCTAGGAGACCTAGGAGCTAAATTCCTATCAAGATTAATTTATGCAACATATTTATTATGCACCTACTATGTGCTTGCCACTTTCTAGGCACTGAGGATTCAGCAGTTAAGCACAGCAAAGTCCAAACACTCTTGGAGCTTATATCCAACTGATAGAGAAGATGAAGACATGAATGAAGAAATAGCTGTTATGTCATATGGTGCTGAGTACCAAGAGATAAGGGAGAAAGTGAGTGTGAGTGTGGGGTGAAAGGTCAGGGGCAGGTTTCAGCTTTGTGTAGGGAGGTCAGGGAAGCCTTCTCTCATGAGGTGGTGTTTGAGCAGAGGTTCGAAGGAAGTGTGGGCGTGAGCGTGTAAGCTGGTCTGTGTAGGGAAACATTAGAAATAAATCTGATGGAAAGCAGTATGGAGGTTCCTGAAAATATTAAAAATAGAACTACCATGTGGTCCAGCAATTCCACTCCTCGGTTTTTATCCAAAGAAAACAAAAACACCAATTCAGAAAGATATCTGCACCCCTATGTTCATTGCAGCCTTGTTTACAATAACCAAGATATGGAAGCAGCTTAAGTGCCCATCATAGACGAATGAATAAAGAAGGTGGGGTGCATATATACAATGGAATATTACTCAGCCACAGAAAGGAATGAAATCTTGCCATTTGTAATAACATGGATGGACCTTGAGGGCATGATGCTAAGTGAAGTAAGTCAGACTGAGAAAGACAAATACCATATAATCTCACTTATATGTGGAATCTAAAAAAACAAAGCAAACAAATGTAACAAAACAGGAACAGACTTATAGATACAGAGAACAAACAGGTGGTTGCCAGAGGTGGGGTGGAAGGATGGGCAAAACAGGTGAAGGGGGCTGAGGCACCGACTTCCAGTGAGAAAAAAAATAAGTCACAGGAATGTAATGTACAGCAGGGGGAACATACTCAATAATATTGCCATAACTCTGGCGACAGATAGTAACTAGACTTAATAGTGCTGATCGTTTCGTAATGTATAAAAATCCCAAATCACTGTGTTTACACCTGAAAATAATATAATATTTCAAGTCAATTATACTTAAAAAATGAAAGAAATCTGAATATATGTAAATATTTTGTAAAAACATTTCTTGGTAAGTATTGTAAAATGTTGGTGTTTCTTTTTGTTGTAATTTGTAAACACCTCTTAATGGCTAGGTAACCTCTCTTCCACTCAGTTTCTTCACAAATAAACTGGGAACATGGGAGTAATACTAGTTTTAATCTCATATGGTTGCTTTAAAGATTAAGGATATGTGTACATGCACACACATATATGTGTATATATGAAGTGCTTAGAATTTTATCTGCATAAGATTAAATGATTATCAGCTATAAATTTATAATAATCTAGATCTGTAGTTTAGAGTAAAAATGAACATGCCTACCCTTTAACTTTGTTTGAATTAAAAAATAAATGATTTTAATAAAGGCTTGGTATTAGTCAGGGAGTTGTTTCTTTTTTTTTTTTGCACGAACCTGTGTCCCCTGCATCGGCAGGCGGACTCTCAACCACTGCGCCACCAGGGAAGCCCCCAGGGAGTTGTTTCTTATATTTGAGGTTAACGTAATAGCAGTTGTTTATGAAAGTTCCTGAAAACTTGGTGGTGATGTCACCTCTCAGTTAACAGCTTTGTTTTGGTTCACCATCTGGGGCAGTAGGACTGATAAAAGAAACATAATTCAAGTTTGCTCTCATGATCTCCTCACCCTCCTTCTGTAGGGGAAGCTGCTTCACTTGAATCTAGCTTGAAAAATTCATGTATATACCCACATGCATGCTATAAATTCTACGCACAGTAATGTTTAAGGTCAAAGACTAGTACCATAACATAAATTAGAAGTAAATATTTTTTAGAAAGCGTTTAGTGGAACCTCTGAAATGACCAAGGAAGGAATGATTAACGTATCAGTGAATTGAGGTTAAGACTACTGCCAGTGAAGCTTTTTACATCCTTATAGGATTTTATATGCCACAAAGACTATAATGTACTTAAAATTAACGCAAGAAATTGTGTTTTACCCGGTTTTCACTTTTTAATCTATGGCCAAATTTTTAATTATTGGAAGAGCATGTATAAGTTCCTCACATTTATAATTTTGTTATAGTTTTGGGAACTTTGGATTTATACTTTGATATGGTCATAATTTTATTAGAATCATACCTGTCAACTTTATAGCTAGCCTGGGGTTTTCCTGGTGATACCCTGACAGATAAGGAGCTACCCAAGTGTTCCTTCCTCAGGTATTGTGTGTAGTTAAAATTTTAATTTGTAATTATCTTTATAGCGATAAACTTTAAAATAAAAAAGTTTTGAGCTATGTTAGCAAAAGTATCAAGAGTATTGTTATGTTTTAAAATTTTTCGTGGGTTTTTCCTCCTTACAGTAAAATGTATTTTGTTAGGACTCACTATTATATTTTTCCGTGTTTTGAGTTGAATGAATTGGAATGTCATCGGTTTTGTGTTTATCCTACTGATGTGTACATTATCCGGTACACACGGAAGGGTTCCTGGTAATCCTGAACAAGAATGTTGATTTTGTGCATGCCGTAGGCAGGTCCTAGAGGTTTAAGCCCCAAGTGAATAGCAGACTAGCAGGACATCGGCCCAGAGTCTCATGTATTCAAAGCAAAGGAATAAATCATGATATTACAAGGGTGTATCAGTTGACTTTGTGCTGTTTTGTGACCAGAGGTAGGGAAGGATTGCTGTTTAAAGCCGTGTCATCGGCTCTCAAGTCAGTCAGGCACGAAGCCTTGTCAGGTGCTCTGTAATTGTCCCCCAGACGTTCTCTAGCTAGTCAGCTGGGGCCGTGCGTTTTGTTTCCAACACTGAGCTGGCCAGCGTCTGACAGGAGCTCTCGTCATCCTGTCAGTGATGTGTTAACTAGAGTGTATCTTTGTGGCCTGTGGAAGCAGGTACAAGAGATGCTCTCTTTAGAGCAGATGTCTGAGTGTTAGCTCCCATTTTGACCAATATTTAGTTGGTAGATATCACCCTCTTGGAGTCTGTAAGCACATTAGTTACAGAGATGTGATTGTGTAGTCCGTGTCCTGTCTGGACTACTCAGAGCAAGCAGTGTGCTGTGAGTGCAGGAATTGTGCTAATACACTGTCCTCTCTTCCTTTGTTATAGCTGCCCCCAGGCATTTAAGCACATGCTTTTCTCCCCTTCTCTCATTAATACCATCAAGGGCCTATGCAAAAAGAAATCTTGTGATCCGCGGAAAATCAGCTATTAAAATGTAGATGTTATAGGTTGAGTTAGATTGAAGGGGAATCCGCAGGATTTTAACCTCTCCATCTGGATTTTACATATTCTTGACTTCTCTCTTAGTAGTGCCACCTATCAGCATTTGATCTGAAACCGGCAGCACAGAGAATCTTTCTGGAGATTAAGAACTGAACAGTTGGTGCGAGAACAAAGATTACCCAGACCTACTCCCTGCTTCAGATTATTGAAGTGTATTTTTCCCCCTTATGATTTTAAAGCTGCAGCAGCGTGGTGCAGTTAAAAATTATTATCAAGACCTCTCAGGGAGAGAGAATCTAGGAACAGTTTTTGGATTTTTAATTCTTCCCAAAGCCCATAGCAACCAGTTATATCAGCCGAAACTGCAGACAATGACTCTACTTACCACTGTGTTATTTGACTTGGATACTGCTCTTCAGAACATTGCATTTTCATTCACTGCTAAGTGGATGTGGCTGGAGCGTGGAAATGGGACTATTGAGGTTGGTCATGTGACACTTTGTGGGACGATTTGTGTGGAGGAAACTTCTAAGACAGGAAAAACTGCAGGTGTTTGGATCTTCTAACTCTTGAGGTGATAAGAGCTGTTTTTCATAGAAACGAGCACAATAAAGGTTAGAACTGTGGTCGATATTTGTGTGTGTGTGTGTGTGTGTGTGTGTATGTGTGTGCAGTAAACTTAATCTTTTGAACTGTGGATATCAGAGAGAAAAGTTTTTAAAATATAATAAAATTTTCACTAATTATGGTATGAAATATGAAGTGTTCATCTGATGCTGCAAATGCCAGGGTAGAAACATATCTCTTTAACAAGTAAAAATGTGTCTCTTTGATTGCCATTTTTGACACTAGTCTAAGTAATAATAATTATGACAATGGTAAAGGTTTTTTTGTAAATTCTGAAGTTTATACATTAGGGGATAATTTCCATATAGGCCTTTGTCTTAAAAAAAAAAAAAGATTTGTGTTCAGCTCTTTTCTACTAGAAAATTTTAATTTTTAAAAAAGTCTCTGCCAAAATTGTAATTCCTTGGGGGAAAAGTTATCAATGCATCTTAAACTCTTTCAGCTTCATGAACTTCTCCAGTCCAGTCTGTACGGGAACTCGGTTTGCTATCTTTTGGCCTTCCTGTAGTCCTAAGGAGAAAACATACTCCTTTCTTCCCACGGCAGGTGGTTTCTCTGGTCACTCATTGAATCACTCCTCATCTGTGGCTCACCTAACTCGTGCCAGACAGTGTTCTGCATACACAGGCAAGGTAACGAGGTCACAGCCTCTGTATCAGGCTGGGTCCAGTCAGGAGAGAGAAACTACAGTCATCTGAACGATGCAAGTTGAATATAAAGAATTTAAGACTGTCGTGTGGGATCGGGGTAACAGGGAGGGGCTGTGGGAAGTGCCGGGAGCCGGGAAGAACCTGGCATAGTAGGTATAAAGCAGCTGCGAACCTGAGGGGAGCTGGGGATCTGTGCCCAGAGAGCACACTGCTCTGGAGTCACTGGGAGAGGCCGCTCCTCCAGGCTGTCTCGCCGGAGGCCCCCCCGCCCCCCTGGAAGCCAGCTGAGGGGAGGGTGGCACCAAGGGAGGCTTCCGGCTGCTGGGTGCTGCGGACAGTGGCGCTCTCACCCACCAGGTGCAGGAGAAGCCTCTGTGCCGCAGCAGCCGCGCGCCGCGGGGGCCACAGGCACCCTGCCCAGAGCTGCTGAGGCGAGCCGGGGGGCCTCTGGCCCCTGCGGCCTGCAGGGGCTGAGCTGCTGTCACACGGCAGCCTGGCAGCCACCCACCCGTGCTTGGCGAGCTCCAAGGGGGACCGCCTGGTGAGTACACTGGAGCCAGGACGTCAAACCCTGTCTTCCCGAAACGTCGCTTCATTGTCCTCTCCGGACAAAGCTTAGCATCGTGCCGGCTGCTAAAAGGAAAAGATATCTAAAGGGCACAGATTTATTTTCTCAGATCTGACAAAGAGGGGTAGACTTGAGGGTGAGAGGCAATGAATCGGTAACTGGTACAGTCCACCCCTTTGGATGCTCATCCTCCATTGACACCCTCTAAATCATTTGCACTTCCTGAAGAACAGCAAAACAAAGCTCTGTGTCTACCTAATAAGATGTAGCTGTCCTTTGCCAAGTACAGACATTTTCACACTTTCCCCCAAATCAGAAGCAGCACAGTACCAAGAGTCACTGTGTCCATCTCTTCAATTACAATCACATTTAATTTTCTGTTAACTACCAACAACATATATGTAAGATAAAGATGAGACATAGAAGAAAAAGTGGTTAGCAGATAAAAATAAACAAACATATGAAAGGAAAATTAAAAATATGGAAAGCTGCTACAGCCCTTGTTTATATAACTGCTCATGAGACCATAATTGATATTTCTGACTTCCTTCTTTCATTCCCTGTTCCATAGTCCCCTCACCTCAGCCAGAGCCTCAGCTGGTTGGATTTTTTTTTGCCTGGTTTAATGATACAAACTTTCATTTCCAAAAGGTCTGGGTCCTCAATACTTCTGTTTTTTGGGGTTTTTTTTTTTTTTTTTTTTTTGATTGCTGTAGTTTCCCATTAACATTTACTACCAGGCATGGAAGTACCAAGATGCATCCCAGAGAATTCCATGGTTCCAGACATAGTCATCCTCCCTGCCTCTGGTGTGTAAAAACAACCCGACTTACTTCTGGTTATTGAGCTCAATCATTCTAGCTAGTAGATTAACCCCAATTTTTAGCCTGTTGATTCAGTGGCATTAAGGAACCCAGAAGGCCAGGTGGCAGTCACATCTTCTGGTTCAAGTGGAAGCATTCCACTGTTGGGAGGTCAGATCCCCAAACCAAAAGCGCCCTGCATGGCTGGGGCAGGAATTAGAATTTCTGCAAGTGGGCTGTTAAGAGTGCTGATGAGAGGGCCAACCCCGCTCCTACCCCGTGACTCCCCATCCCATGGATTCTGGCTTTGGGAGAAACAGCACCGCAAAACGGTTTCTGATTCAAAGCGTATCCTGCATCATATTAAACAGAGCCCCACCCTTTAAGGGTGCTCTTTCCCAACTGGCATCATAACTGAGTCTTCCGTGAGCCATTCCACCTTTTGATTAGGCCAGGAGCTTCTAGGTTATAAGTGTAGGCCAGAGTAGTTGAGTTCATGGACATGAGCCTCTTGCTGTACTTTGCTGTTACATGAATACCTTGATGAGATTCAGTGCTTTACGGAGTGCCGTGCTGACAGGTATGTTATTCTGTGAGTCTGATGGTAGTGGTGCTGGCAGAAGGATTATGGCAGAGAAGACGAGTCCTTACCCAGAATATCTATTCCAGTGAGGGTGAACCTAATCAAGCCCCCTTCTTGATGGAAGAGGTTCAGTGTAATTAACCTGCCACCAGGTAGTTTACACCTGAAAATTCCAGAGACGTCTCCCTAGACTTGTTCTGCTACAGAACCACCTGAAGAAGGTGCCAGGTATTACTGCTGGGTACTACTGACCAGTGTCCTACAAGAGCCAGGCCCCGGAGACGCACAGGCCCTGCAGGAGCCTGCCCCAGAGCCCACGGAACCAGGAAGCCACGGTCCCTTCCTCCTGCAGTGCGTCTCCTGTGTCCTCTGCGGACAGAGCTCACTCTGTCCTCTGTCTGGTAAATACTTCAAGGGCCCAGATCCATTATCACAGGTGGGTAGCAGAGAGTGAACTTGGATCTGAGAGGCATAAATTGAAGGCACAGCTTCCATGCATCTTATATTTTGTTGTGATTTACTATGATAAAATAGTGTAATGGAAAGAGTAAAAACTAGTTAACCACTTGAGAAGAAAAACATAGATCTTTATTTTGAAGGAGATATATGACATTGGTAGAGTTTTCCAAACACAGAGTATAAGGGTATTTATTCACTTGGTATCGATAAATATTATTATTTGCCGGGTAGTGGGAATTTCAAAGTTATTAATTTATGATTCTCTAGAATCGTAATAAATAATAAATTATATAGTGTCAATCAAGGCCAGTCAGTGTGACTAGAACTCTGATGTGGGAAATATAGGAGGGAGGGTGGTAGATTAAAGAGTTGACCTCAATATTACTCCTGGTTCTTGGAAGGAATTTGTGTTTTGTCTAGGAAATATATACTTGTGTGTGTATGTGTGTGCAAAGAGAGTGTCAGAGAGAAGTCATGCTACAAGATCTAGCTGGAGAGGTAGCAGTGGCCCGATTGTGAAGAACCATGTTTGCTAAATGAAGGGGTTTGGATTTTATCCAGCCGATTGTGGGGAGGCACATGAGGGACATGCTGTGACCAGTTTTGTTTTGGGGAAGAGAAGCTGGTGGCATTAGAAAAAATAGCGTAAGGAAACTCTGACTGATAGGCGTCTCGTTAAAAGGCAGTCGCAGTGAGTAGAAAAAGAGATGACCAGCTCCGGAACTAACAGGGACCACGAGAGGTAGATGCAGTTGGGTTTTAGAAACGTGGCTAATGAGGAAATGTCTGTTGGATGTAGATTCTGCTTGAAAGTAGGTAAGTAAGAGGGAGACGTTTACAGTGACACACAAAGGACAAATATTCATCAGCTACTTCCTTAGTGTCCGATATGAAATGGGGGCAGAGCCTGATGTCATTTGCTACTAGTAAATTGTAACTCTGTAAAGTGTGTGTGTGTGTGTGTGTGTGTGTGTGTTTATGTATAGATGTATATAGTTACAAGTGTTTGATATGCCTGCTAAATATACATATGTGTACGTTAAGTATATATGGGGATATTATATACAATTTTAATGATATAGCATATAATATATGTGTACAATTGTTCCTCCTCATTTAAATATCCGTAATTTACAAATAGGCACTTCACTTGTAAGGATTCACAAGTCCTTTGGGGCTGCTTGTGGTTGTCTGTCTTTCAGCTGCTGGTGGTTTGCCATTAGTTTTGTTCCTGGTGAGAGAGATTTTAAGTTATGATTTTCAGAGATGACTACTAGTTAAAAAAGTAGGTTCAGTCAATTCGATTTTATTTATTGGTTATTTGGAATATATCCCCAAATGTGGTTCGAGTGTGATTATATCAATAATATCTTCTAAAATTAGAGATTTGTTTTTCAGTTCCTGACTACTCAACTAAAAAATTGGATGACTTCGTATAAGCCATTTTTTCTTTTTATCCTGAAGTTTATTATATAAAAAGTGAAAGAACTGAACAAGAATGATTTCTAAGGTTCTTCCTAATTGTTAAATTTAGTGATTCTTTAACTGTACTGTTTATTTCTTAAATAAATGCCTTATTTTAAAAAATATGGTTTTTATATAATTCACACGAACAGCCTAACTTATAGTCCTCTGGAATCCAGGGTCTAGAAGTTTGTGTGGAGAGAAGATAGATACATTTGAGCTGTGTTATATATAGTGTCAGACTCCTGAAAGTTGTGGCAAGGTAGATGGGCCTTCTCCAGGAAAAGCTAAACTGCTGCAGAATTGGCTTGAAGATGTGAACTAGAGAGCAGTAAATTTAGTGATGGGGAAAGTCATGTAGGAGGGGAAAGTGTTTGAAGGCGTTGACATTTATGTGCAGTGTGACAGCTACAGAAATCCAGAATTGAGGTGGGGTTGGTGTGGCAGGCGTGGTGCACCTTGAGGCTTTTACTAGAGTGAAAGCTCCCTGAGGGCAGAGGCTCTGTCTCCTCAGCTCATTATTCTGTCCCCAGCGCCACACACGTTTGGTGTCCCACGTCTCGTTGTGTGATCCTGGGCGGTTGGTTTAACTTTGCCTCGGTTTCCCCACGTGTCAAATGAATGAAAGAATGAGTACATGGAAGAAGCAAGCAAGCAAGAAAATATTAGAATTGTTTGGCTCGGAAGAGCTAATTAACCAGTGACCAGCCGTGAGATGAGCAGAACTTTCCAAGGGACTTGGATATGATGTAGAGAGGCCAGGATGAAGTTTAGTAATGACGCAGCAGAATTTACCATGCGAAAGGGATGGAGAAAGAGAATGAAATATGAGATGATATTTTAGTATAAGAAAGTATTGAAAAATGTACAGCCAAATACACTGTCTTTTTTTTCATGATATAAAATTGCTATTTCTCTAAACATTTCTTTACAACTATCACTTAATTTGAGTGTCAGAATTTTGCTCAAGTAAGAATATCTTACAGTGGGGATAGCTTTGTAGGTTTCAAATACTGTGCTGCTACCTTTTTTGTCCTCAACTTTTAAACGTGAATGTAAATTAAATGTGTTTAAACAGGTAGTTTTTTTATGCTTTCCACTGAAGTTTTTTTCATTCCACAAGGAAATTTATCCCGTTCATACCTGCAGCAGTTTATTCTGTGTACCTTTGGATACTTATAGCGCTTACGTTTAAACAATGATTCAGTTTAAAATCAAATGAAGTCTCTAATCAATATTTCTTGGATTTTGTGCATAAATACATTCTTAGGGGACATAAATCTGCCCCTCAGTAATTCATATAGAACTTTAGTTGAAGGCAGTGGGACTCCTACATTAAAATGAGGCAGAATCTGGCTAAGAGATACGCAGAGGCTAGAACAACAGGAGTGGCGGCGCCTCAGGATGAGATCTTTACTTGTAAAGCGTGTGAATTAGAATCATGCTGTTTTCCGTTGTGGTCATTACACTCGATAAATCGTTTTCCTGTCGTCTCCTTGGAAATCTGATAATGTGGTTTTTTTCTTCTCAAAATAGATGTCTACTGAATTGCTTAAAACATTGCTTAGTTGTATTAGTAGGCTGATCTCCTCAATAAATATATGGCTTAAGAACAACGTATAAGTGAGATTTCATATCACAAAGGGAAAGAACTTTGGTTTGGCTTCCAACTAAATATACTTGCAGATGCAGATCGAGATGATAACTCGTAGAATTTTTATCGAGTATCTTATCTTTGTAACATTTTTCAGAGAATCTGCTCTCCTGGTTTCCTGCTGAAGGCGCAGACTGTGATGCCTGGGAAAGTTTTGTAAATTGCATCTCTATCCTAGACCCTGAATTTTTCATTTAAAGGTCAACTGTTCTTGTCTGTCTGTTCAGTCAGAGACTCATTGTCCGCTATATAATTAGGATAAAATATGTTCAGCCAGTATATATTATTCAAAGCCTTATAATGAATGGGAATTTTGAATCTTTGTATATCAAAAGGCAGGTTAATATAATGGTTATTGTACTCTGGAGCCTGCTGGCATTGGTCTCCTGGATTTGCCACTTGCTAGTTGTGTGATCTCAGGCAATTGGTGTAACTTTGCCACAGTGTCCTGATCTGTAAAATGGGAGTACTGCTAATACTGCCTGTTTCATAAGGTTGTTGTAGCATTAAATCTGCGTATTTCAAGTGCTGAGAATAGTGCCTGGCACAGAGCTAGCATCATATAAACGTTTGCTCTTGTTACTGTTGTCAGTGAGAGCAACTCCCTTAGACCTGTGGCCAGAACGGGAAGCTCTAGGTGCCTTTATTCCACCACTAAGCTCACTGTTGCCAACCTTTGTTGTCAGGTTTCTCCCTCTGATTTCACAGGCCCCAGTTCTTGTCTCGTTCACATGGTTTTCATATGTCCTTATTTTACAGTTGTACTGTATGGGAAATAAATATCCCAGTGACTTTACTTTGTGTTAGTCAACACTCTGGGTCTGAATCAGTTCAGTATATTGAGTGTGCTTTGTGAAATTATATGTGCATTTAAATATTCCTATGCCATTTAGTGAAGATTTTTTTTTCTTTAACCTTTATTTGGTACATTTTTTGCTTTATTTAGTACACTTCATTTTTATTCAGTGATAGCAATGTATAAGTCCTTCAGTTTCAAGGATGTTATGCCAGGAACATGTTCTAACCCAAACACCGAATCTTCCTCTCTCCTCTCCCCTGCTTTCATGAAGAACAACTGTGGTGTTAGAGAAACAGCTGACAGAATGTCAGAAGAGCGCTGCGGGGTTCTAGCCCTATCATGAACCTATCATAGAATTTTGGGTAATTCTGATCCAAAGAAATACGATTAGCATTTCCCTTTAAGCTTAAAGATTCAATCTTTCATAAATAACCTAAAAGTAAGAAGATTTTCCTTCTTACTTGGCTTGTAAATTGATCTCATTTCTTTTTTTTTAAATTGACATGTAGTTGATTTATATTATACTAGTTTCAGGTGTACAACATAGTGATTCAGTATTTTTATAGACTATACTCCATTTGATCTCATTTCTTTATAGAACTTTATTCTGCAAAGCAAACTTCTAAAGTATGTTGTTTATTTTCCTTAATTTGCAAAGTTCTGGAAATGTTCTAGGTAAATGATTTGTTGTGACAGTTAGCACTGTGTTCAGAGGTGTGGACAGATCTTATCCAGAATGAAATCTGGTGTCTTTGCTGTGTCCCAGGAGGCTCTTCAGTTCCGACCTTGCTTCCTCTCTGACCTCAACTCCTGCTGTTCTCCTGTTTAATCTAATCAGCCGACCCCCTACTACTCCAAGAAGGTGCCAAGCCTGCTCCCACCTCAGGACTCCTGAATGCCCTTCTCCCCAAGTCCACCACACGTAGCTCCCATATTTCAGTCAGGTCCCAGTGCAGATGTGGCCACATCAGAGTTTGTCCCTATGCTCCTGTCTGGAATAGCCCTTCTGCTTTTACCCTGCTTTAGGTTTCTTCATAGAATTTACCTCTGACATAATATGTGTTTCACTAGTTTATTGTTTGCTTTCCCCACTGATAATGTAACTTGTTCTGTTGCTTAGTAGAGATTGACGATGGCACGTGGCAGGTACTCAAAAACTCTGTTGAATTAAGCAAGTAAATTATTATAATGTCTCCAATTTCACAGTTACCTAATGTGCTTTAAAGCTTTTAGAGATTATGCTTAGATAGATTTCGAAGGTGGATCTGAATTATAGTCTAGTTAAAATGTTCTGTTAACCACCCGTATGGAAAAAACAATTCTTAACTATTACAAAAAGTACAAAATGTTAGAATTGATCTGATCTAAGAGTAGAGAATGTTAGATCTCTCAGAGACGGTGTTTTTAGATCATCTAGCATATATTTCTTATTTTAAAGATTAGGAAACTGGGGTCTGGTTATATTTGCAGGTGTGCCAGAGTGGCACAGCCTCTTAGTGGACAGTCCCTAACTTTTGTCCACGATGTACTTCATCGTTCTTACCTTATGCAACTTGCATATAACTGTGTTTAATTTCCTAGTAAATTTATTTTTTCTTAATTGTATTTTTTTTTTTTTTTTTACTTACAACTTTACTATCTCCTCTACAAAGTACATGCTGTAATAGTATCTTCTCTATGTTTTAAATCACATAGTTATTACAGGATGCTAGGTGGGTAAGGGAGATCTTCTTTGGTAGGTTTCTGCCTTCTTTGGAAGTCTCCACTTGGATGTCTCATAGTTAACAGAATCAATATTTGTGAGAGCACATTCCTTACAGTCCCACCTGAACCTGACACTTTTGTTATATTTCTTTAAATAATTCATCCTGGTCGCTTAGGCCAGAAACTGAGGTTTGGGGCGGGCGGGGATGTGGGATGGGTAGTATCTTTACCTCTCCCTGTCACTGATCCCCTGCATCTAAGAAGCTAACAAATCCTGTAGAGCTTCCTTCTTTCCTGGTAGATCTTGATTAGCTGGCATGACCCTCTGCTGAATGCTGGCCTTTGCAGAAAATTTGTGACTTTGCTTCTCGTTGCAGAAATCATCCTCTAAGAAACCAGTCAAATTCACCAGATGATATTGTGCCTTATTAGCGAGAAATTCATAACTTCACTTAAGGATAACCATTAAGGGCATAGGGGAACAGCTATAGCATTTAATAGAGTGCTTTGGACTCTGGGTGTGCCTATTATTATAATTCCTCATTTTGAGAATGCATTTTTTCTCTCTTGTTACACTGTTAATTATTTTCTCAACAATAAAAAAGAATACTTTCCTTTTTAAAACGGTTTTAAATGAGCTCTTTTAAAAGCCGTCTATCTGCAGATGGAGAAATTGAGTAAATTAACTGCCTTTCACAGCTACATAAGTGCTTTTAGCCCATCAAGTTACACGGAAACATTTAAAGTTACCTCATTTACAACCAGGGAGCACATGCAAGCTCTCTAAGAATTGACACAACTGAGATCAACCCCATTTTCATTTCCCTCTAGTTCAAATATGTGAGAGAAAGAAATCTGGTCCGTAAATTGTTACATAGAAGTATCTGAATGCCTCCTAGTGGTATACAGTATGCTCTAATTAAGGAATTTTAAAAATAATACTTATTGAAGGAATAGTGTAGATAAACTCTTAAAAAACTTCTAAGTGCAAAGTAATAAAACCCTTTAATGATAGCATTCTAAATGGAACAAATAATTTTTTTGCCATATAAAATTAATTAAAAATCTTAACTGGAAAAAAATATAATACATATGATGAAGATGAAAATACTTTTAATCAAAATTTTTATGTTTTTTTGGTTCAGATTAGATTATTTTAACTGACTTTTAAAAAATTTAGTGGAACTATTTTGCACTTAAATATAGACAAATGTTGCTATTAAGATTGAATTACTTTGTTTACATTTATCCTTTTGAATTAATTTGATTACTATATAAATTTTAATTTCTTTGTATAATAAAATAGAAATAATGGTTTATAGAAATTTTGTGGTGCATTTTCAGATGGTTTTATTTTTAAATTCTGATTTTTCAAGTCAAATGACTTATTCAGTAAATGTCTTGAAAATGCAGACTATAGCAAAACTTTAAAATGAAGAATGCTGATTTAACTATTGCTTTAAACGCTAAAGAAATGACTCAACACGTACAGAAATATAATTTAAAATGTAAACGAAGTCAGAGAATTCTGATGAGGGTCAGTAGGAGGGAGGAAAAAAAAAGCGATATCCCTTTGTTAAGCATTAAAAAATATTTAATTAACCGCTTGCCAAAACAAAACAATTAAAATGGCAATTACCTTTAAAATAGCATCAGTGTATTTGCAGCTGTTGTGATATAAAGCTAGGAAACACGATGTTAATCTGAAATGAACAGTTTAAATATGAAATTATGATATCCTTGGCTTCCTGTGGTACAGCTGTCAAGCTTGGGCAGCTCGCTGGTCAATAGTGACATTCTCCGTGTCAGTGAGCAGAGTCTCCTGATACCGTCACCCGCGGTTCACACGTTGCTGAAGCTCCAACTGTCGAACGTTGAGTCCCCTGGTGATACTGCAGCTTCCAGACTCTCCTGACTGGCTCATGTTTCATTCTCTGGCAATTTGCCCTAATGATATCCCCCAGGAGCTTTCAGCCTCTCCTCCTTCCCATATTGCATCGTGGTGGATTAATCTGAGTGAGTGCAACCTGGGCGGCACACACTGTAATTTCCTACGGTTCCTTCTAAGATGCTCGTCTAATTTTTCAGTTTTCCTTTTATATGTTCTAAGTTTTGACCCCAAACACTATATTTTCAGGAAGTTACAACCATCTACATAAGATGCCCAAGAAGCTACTTTGCTGCTTATGTGTTTTTCAGAGGGCCTTCTGAAACATGAGGCTTTTTGCAGGCAGAATTGGTCAAGATAATGTGATTCAGGTCGTTAAGTAAATTGTTTTATGAGTATCATCAATCTTTGATAACTTGAGCACGTCTCTCTGTTTGGAGGGTCAGCGGCTACTTACTGCTGTTTTCCTTTCACAAATTTTAGCTAACCGCCTGTCTCCATGGATCGGTCGCCCTGCTCTACCCGATGTACTGGCAGCACATCTACATCCCAGTGCTCCCTCCTCATCTGCTGGACTACTGCTGGTAAGCTGGCTCTGCCGGACTCCTGGTAGCCCAGGTTTGAGGGTTAGAGCGATTCATGTGTAGCTTAAGTAAGCTTGGGAGTACACGTGTGTATATATATGAATGAGATCTCTGAAACATGACGTGGAGATTAGTGACAAGTATTAAAAGGTGGTTTTATGAAGGGAAGAGTAGTTCTCTCCAAAGGTAGCAAAAATTTATACTTGGCAAACATAAAGTTCTTTAGATTTTGTGAGTTTCCTCTATAATCATCTAGATAATTGAATGCATAAATAGAAGCCGATCCAGTCTTCGCGGTGGTTAGGAGCATTTTACAGAAGTTGTAGTGTCAGTGAGAGCACCACATCCCAGATGCCAGCATTTGTCTGCAGAGCCTTTCAGACACCAGGTTGCCTCTGTCAGAGCACACGCTCGTTACCTCCACCTCAGGACACACTTTCCCGCACTACCCCTCTTCCCTCAGTAGCACAGCCTGTACCAGATACCAGCAGAGGGGTGGCCTCTAATGCAACTCAGCGTCCCCTGAGTTCCTGGTTATCGAAGCCTCAGCCTTGAGCCACTGTGAAAAGCAATGTTGACAAGTGTCGGGAGCAGTTCTGGAAAGTTTCTTGGCATTACAGACAACTGCCAGGGATCTCACCCAGTCTGAATTCAACTGTCCCCTTCTCCTGGAGGTTAGGGAAGAATTAGACTCCCAAACAGCAGCCTTGGGATCTTCCTCGGGGCTGTAGGGTAATCATCCTCTGCAGGCATAGCTCAGTTCTTAAGAAACCAGATGACATTTTTACTCTAAACAGTGCATGTGCGCATGCATGTACACACACACACACACACACACACACACACACACACACACACACACACATAGAAAGAAGGAAATGATTTTGACCATAACGTGTTCGTTTATATCACAGCTGATGTTATTAAAAAACAAAGCTCTTTTAGAATCAAAGTAGTTATTTATTTAACTTTCTGATTTCATGAAAAGCAGATCACTTAAAGTGTTTAAGGGTTAAAATGATCTAAGTTCATAACATTGAAGTTTTCAAGATTAGCCCTCTTCAGGACAAATGATTTTTAATGAGAGTACGTATCTTTGGCCACATATTGATTATACCGGTGAATTGTGTGTTTCCCCAGCAGGGTAATAGTATTGATAATGCTGGGCAGCAGGTTTCCAGTGACCTCCCACTGCCATTCTGCCCTTTGGGTGCTGGGAGGGAGAAACAGTGGGGCAGGAGACTGTAGGTGTGTGGTTTAATTACACTGTGAAGCACCACACACACGAATCTGCGAGTAAAGCTGGATCTAGAAATAGCTCTCTTGGTATTCACTTTAGCGTGTTCTTCTCTGACCAGTATACCTAGAATAGATTAGCATCCTTGAAAGCAGGAGCCTCAATTCTTTCATGTCAACATGTGTAGTAGATCTTTCCACATAGTATTCAGTAATTAAAACTTATTTTAAATAATGTTGACAAAAGTGTTTGAAAATATATTGATGTATGATTTTTAAAAATCTATATTAAAGTAGTGGTTCAAGAACCAACACTTCTAATTGTGAGGTTTAGAATTATATTTTATCATATATAATATTAGTGCCATTTAAATTTTTCTGTAAAAAATGTTCTGAAATCTTAGGAGGTAACATCCCTTTAAGTTCAGTTCTCTGTAGTGATTACATACTTAGGACTTGCTAAAATATTGTTATTTAGAAACTATTCCTACCTCTTTCCAGATATGTCTTCCTGATACTTTCTAGCCCTGCCATCAAGTCCTTTTTCTGCTGCTTCCACTGTGATGAAGGAAGCTTGTTTCATATTTCAGTCTTACTAGTTTCTAACCTCTGAAATAGCCCCTTTAGGACAAGTTCTAACAGCTGCCATGCCAGGCACTTCCCTGGCCCAGAGAGTTAGAGCAGTGATAGTCAAACAAGGAGTTATCTGAGAGTTTCTGAACCTTAAGGCCACAGTGATAGGCTCAGCTTCTAACATAGGAAGGGGGCAGTATCATATACTATTTTTTTTCCCCCGAAGATAGCTGTCTATGACTCCAGCTCTCTTTCATTGTCAGAAAATTCCATGGACTAAACTGTTCCCTAGGGAAAGTGGTTTTCTTCCCTTTACATCTTTGCAAATGATCCTTATATGCAAAAGGGAGAAAAACATTAGAGATTATCCCTTCAATCTCATGGGTTTTTTTTTTTTTTAAAGAAAATTTTATACTCCACTCCAAAAATAGCACCAGGAAGATGTGATAGGGGTAGATGTGTATTTTGCCAACTCTTCAAGGTGGTTGGACTTTCCCAATCCTGAGGCAGTCCTGGCTCCTGGAAGTGTGTCTCTGGTGTGGCATAGACTTGGAGGGCCACGATGCCATCTTGTGACCGTGGATGAATAGCGCATCTTGGTCGGCTGACGAAGGCTTGCTAATTTGTCGGCTCATCCATTCATCCATTTGTACGCCAGACATTTAGTAAACATGTGTTTCCCAGGCCGCGAGTAATGTAATGAATAAGACGTAGCTTCTGCCCTCTTGGATCCCCAGATAGGAAGAAATTCCCACCTTTGTGCACACGTACACGCGCACACACGATGAGCACAGAGGAATACTGTGATGCTGTAGGGTTTAGGTCTGAGGCATATAAAAGAATGCTGAGCGAACACCTAGGAGGAAGTGCCCACCTGTCTGCTAGGGTAGGGAAGCCTACTGGGAAGAAGTGACGCCATCTTTGATTTCCCCTTAATCTACCAGTATAAGGGGAAAATGGGGAATTTCTTTTTAACAGGTATAAAGTTTCAGTTATTCAAGATGATTAAGTTTTAGAGATCTGTATAACATTGTACCTTTACTTAACCAGTACTCTATTGTAGACCCAAAAATTTGCTAAGAGGATGGATCTCATGTTAGGTATTGATACTGAAAAAACAAAGCAAAACAGAACAAAACAACAAAGGGAAAGTACTTTAATATAGCAAGTCTAAAGTGATGTTGCCAGACACTCTTAACCTTCTGAGCCCTTAAACACCTCGGAGGTAGTATGATTCCAGTACCAGTAAAAGTATAATCATTTATTTGTTTGAGAATGGTTGTAACCTTTTTATTTAGGCTATCTATGGGATTCTTCATTCTATGAAAGGACAAGATTTAGCTCCTAAGAGAATAGTGTTTTAAAAACATAAATGGAAAATTATGTTGTTTAGACTACCCTAAGTTAATAGACTGCTGTTACAGTCTACCCCATGGGTGGCCTCCATGAGAAAACCCAAAAAGTAAAAAAGCTATTACATAGTAATTATTTTTCAGCAAAGATTAGTTGCTACCAAAAAGAAGCAGCAGTCATAATAGAGCCTTCTGTATCTTATCTTTGCAAAATAATTCCATTGACAGAAAGATCTAGGAGAGTTTTGCACATAGCTGATAAAACATCTGTGTTGCCAAGGATCTCTTCCTGACTTATTAACACTCTGTCTCATTAGGAGATTTCAGCTAGGGTAGCAAAATTACTTTTCATGAGACTTGGCTGACTTAATATTAGGATGTATACAATCCAATTTTCATGACAATGAAATAACTATTCAGTTAAATCTATATTCTGAAAGAACATCATATTTATTTTAGGAAAGTATGCTCTAGTTAATAATGTTTGCAGTCTAACATGTTTATATTTTAGATTTTGTAGAAATCAGTGAGGTAAAAACACGTAGAGATACCCAGTGATCCCATAGAAAAAGTTTTGGGTTACTTTATTATTAAGTTCTGCATAGGAATTCCTTATTGGATCTTTATTCTAGTTTAACAATTTCTGTAAATTTATTGTTTATGCTTCAAGAGATAACTAGCTTTCATGAAGTTTTAAAAGTGTTATCTTAGAGGTATTTCGTAGGACTTCAGTTGGTAGTTATTACTTTTGGCTCTGATTTTTTGAAATCTGATCCACTCAGGGTACCTTCAACATATGTAACATGGATGTAATAATTATTTTTAGAAGTCTTAAGTGTTTTGATTAACACCCATTGTATTAAAACGTGCTTTGATGTTTGAGATATTATGAATCTGTCTATATTATGAATCTTGTTGGTCGGATAACCTAGCCCGGGGCGAATTGGAAAATTGCACAGTAACTTTAATAAATTTGTACTATTTTGGGTGTGGAGAAGGCTTGACATATTTAAGATCTTGGGAGTTGCCCACCCTGTTTTGTGAAAGTTGCCGGAACCCAGTCATGGGAGCCCAGAGTAATTAGTGGCACATATTTTATATCGTCTATGGAGTCGCAGAAGGAATTCCAGAGATGAGAACTTGAACTGGGGAAGCAAGTAGCCTTCTTTTATTTAAGCAAAAGTGGAACAGTCCACATTTATTCCTTCTGTTTCCTTTTGAAGGCAGAAAATCTGTTAGGTCTTAGGGATATCAAGGCCTATAAATAATTCTCAACTTTCAGTCAAATGAAATATCCAGAATATCAGATCAATTCCAGATGGTCTACTGCATAAAAATAAAAAAAAAAAAATAGGAAGGAACAAAGGCATAGAAAACAAAGACAACTGGGAATTAGAATCTAGTACAGTATGACTTAAGGAACAGGCTAATAAGGATTGGAATAAGAACTTGAACCGTTTTTATTTTTTGTGAATTCTGGATATAGAAGTTAGTGGCTAGCCATCCTTAAATAAATTAGGAACTGTTTAAGGTTACTTTGAAAACTGTGGGACTACCAAGGTGCCTCTTTTATCTGTTACTGGTTCTCAGTAGCAAAGTGGACATGCAGGAGTTTGGACAGCTCTGTTCTAATGGTGACAGGGGTGTTTGGAAAATTATGCAAGTTCTTTGAAAGAGAAGATTATCTGTTTTCATTAACAGAAAAGGTTTGCATTAAATATATAACACAAAGCTGTATATAAAAGAAGTGCCAAAAATGTTTTATTTTTAAATAGCTATTTATTTGCATATCTTCTATCACATTTGTAGACATTGTTCATTTTCATGTTTTCTTGTTAAATAACATTTTAATTTTGAAATGTCAAGTTGAATAATTTCCACCCTATATTACATGAGAAGTATTTTTGAAATTGCTAGTAAGTCTTATTTTGTATATTACAAAAATTATTTAATGTCTGTATTCTCTTTCAGAGTGTGAGCTCCAGAAGGGAATATATTCTGTCTATATTGTTTATTATTGTACCCTAACCCCTGTGCCAGGTACTGGCACCTGAGTATGCTCCACATATTGTGTTGAATTAATCAATAGCACTCTTAAACTTACCTGAATATTTTAAAATTTATTAAAATTATATTATTATTACAAATAAAAGTGGGATAAATAAGAATGTACAGAGTTTAAATAATAGACAAGATACATGAGTGGAAAGATAGCACAGAAATAGAATGGTAACAGTGGGGGAGGAAATTATTTATCTTTGCACCTCTAGTTCCCAAACCGTGGCTGGCACATAGTAGGTCTCAGTAAATATATTGTGACTGACTCAAAAATTTGGGTGACTAAATAGTAGGTGTGAAACAATGAATATCTATTAAGAAAATCATATAAGAATGTAACTGAATAAAAAATTGTACAAAGAAATGTGAATAAATTTGATGATTATTTAGGATATATTTGATGGGAAGTATACAGAAAAGATTCATCTCAGACTATAGCCTAGACCCTAATATTCTTGTCTTTAAACATTACAACTTTTAATTATAAATGATTTTGTGATTTTATATAAATCAACCTTAAGTTGAACATATTAATGGCCTCTAAGATTATATTTGAGTTTTCTATACTGAATAATTTTAAGTATCT
>RJWK010023952.1:0-28729 GCA_004363435.1 Platanista minor | reverse complement strand
TGATTTGAGTCCTCTCCCTCTTTTTCTTGATGAGTCTGGCTAATGGTTTATCAATTTTGTTTATCTTCTCAAAGAACCAGCTTTTAGTTTTATTGATCTTTGCTATTGTTTTTGTTTCTATTTATTTCTGCTCTGATCTTTATTTCTTTCCTTCTGCTAACTTTGGGTTTTGTTTGTTCTTCTTTCTCTAGTTCCTTTAGATGCAAGGTTAGATTGTTTGAGATTTTTCTTGTTTCTTGAGGTAGGCTTGTATAGCTATAAACTTCCCTCTTAGAACTGCTTTTGCTGCATCCCATAGGTGTTGGATTGTCATGTTTTCATTGTCACTTGTCTCTAGGTATCTTTTGATTTCCTCTGATTTCTTCATTGATCTCTTG
Organism: Platanista minor; assembly: GCA_004363435.1. Taxonomy (NCBI): domain Eukaryota; kingdom Metazoa; phylum Chordata; class Mammalia; order Artiodactyla; family Platanistidae; genus Platanista; species Platanista minor. Next base: position 28,352 of record RJWK010023952.1, on the reverse strand, counting down.
GTTATTTAGTGACGTATTGTTGAGCCTCCACGTGCTTGTGTACTTTACGTTTTTTTCCCTGTAATTGATTTCTAAGTTCATAGAGTTGTGGTCAGAAAAGATGCTTGATACGATTTCAGTTTTCTTAAATTTACTGAGGTTTGATTTGTGACGCAAGATGTGACCTATCCTGGAGAATGTTCTGTGCGCACTTGAGAAAAAAGTGTAATCTGCTGGTTTTGGATGGAATGTCCTTATAAATATCAATTAAATCTGTCTGGTCTGTTGTGTCATTTAAAGCTTGTGTTTCCTTATTAATTTTCTGTTTGGGTGATCTCTCCACTGGTGTAAGTGAGGTGTTAAAGTCCCCCACTTTTCTTGTGTTACTGTAGATTTCCTCTTTCATAGCTGTTAGCAGTTTTCTTATGTATTAAGGTGCTCCTATGTTGGGTGCATATGTATTTATAATTGTTACATCTTCTTCTTGGATTGATCCCTTGATCATTATATAGTGTCCTTCCTTGTCTCTTGTAACAGTCTTTATTCTAAAGTCTGTTTTACCTGATATGAGTATTGCTACTCCAGCTTTCTTTTGATTTCCATTTGCATGGAATATCTTTTTCCATCCCCTCACTTTCAGTCTGAATGTGTCCCTAGGTCTGAAGTGGGTCTCTTGTGGACAGCATATATATGGGTCTTGTTTTTGTATCTGCCCCAACCAGAAGACACAGGTTTTGTATCCAGCAAGCCTGTGTCTTCTGGTTGGGGCATTTAATCCATTCACGTTTAAGGTAATTATTGATATGTATGTTCCTATTACCATTTTCATAATTGTTTTGGGTTTGTTTTTGTAGGTCCCTTTCTTGTCTTGTGTTTCCCAGTTAGAGAAGTTCCTCTAGCATTTGTTGTTGAGCTGCTTTGATGGTGCTGTTTTGCTTGTCTGTAAAGCTTTTGATTTCTCCGTCAAATCTGAATGAGATCCCTGCCGGGTAGAGTAATCTTGGTTGTAGGTTCTTCCCTTTCATCACTTTAAATATGTCATGCCATTCCCTTCTGGCTTGTAGAGTTTCTGCTGAGAAATCAGCTGTTAACCTTATGGGAGTTCCCTTGTATGTTGTTTGTCACTTTTCCCTTGCTGCTTTCATTAATTTTTCTTTGTCTTTAATTTTTGCCAATTTGATTACTATGTGTCTTGGCGTGTTTCTCCTTGGGTTTATCCTGTATGGGGCTTTCTGCACTTCCTGGACTTGCTTAGCTATTTCCTTTCCCATGTTAGGGAAGTTTTCGACTATAATCTCTTCACATATTTTCTCGGGTCCTTTCTCTCCCTCTTCTCCTTCTGAGACCCCTATAATGCAAATGTTGTTGCATTTAATGTTGTCCCAGAAGTCTCTTAGGCTGTCTTCATTTCTTTTCATTCTTTTTTCTTTATTCTGTTCTCTGGCAGTGAATTCCACCATTCTGTCTTCCAGGTCACTTATCTGTTATTCTGCCACTGATTCCTTCTAGTGTAGTTTTCATTTCAGTTATTGTATTGTTCATCTCTGTTTGTTTGTTCTTTAATTCTTCTAGGTCTTTGTTAAACATTTCTTGCATCATCTTGATCTTTGCCTCCATTCTTTTTCCGAGATCCTGGATCATTATTATACTGTCATTATTCTGAATTCTTTTTCTGGAAGGTTGCCTAGCTCCACTTCATTTAGTTGTTTTTCTGGAGTTTTATCTTGTTCCTTCATCTGGTGCATAGCCCTCTGCCTTTTCATCTTGTCTATCTTTCTGTGAATGTGGTTTTAGTTCCACAGGCTGCAGGATTGTAGTTCTTCTTGCTTCTGCTGTCTGCCCTCTGGTGCACAAGGCTATCTAAGGGGCTTGTGCAAGTTTCCTGATGGGAGGAACTGGTGGTGGTGGGCAGAGCTCAGTAAAACTTTAATCTGCTTGTCTGATGATGGGTGGGGCTGGGTTGCTTCCCTGTTGGTTGTTTGGCCTGAGGTGACCCAGCACTGGAGCCTACAGGCTCTTTGGTGGGGCTTATGGTGGACTCTGGGAGGGCTCATGCCAAGGAGTACTTCCCAGAACTTCTGCTGCCAGTGTTCTTGTCCCTGCGGTGAGCCACAGCCACCCCCACCCCCCGCCTCTGCAGGAGACCCTCCAACACTAGCAGGTAGGTCTTGTTGTTTTTGTTTTTTGGGGGTTTTTTTGTGGTACGCGGGCCTCTCACTGTTGTGGCCTCTCCCGTTGTGGAGCACGGGCTCCGGACTTGCCGGCTCAGCGGCCATGGCTCACGGGACTAGCCGCTCCGCGGCATGTGGGATCTTCCCGGACCGTGGCATGAACCCGTGTCCCCTGCATCGGCAGGCGGACTCTCAACCACTGCGCCACCAGGGAAGCCCGGGTAGGTCTTGTTTAGTCTCCTATGTGGTCACTGCTCCTTACCCTGGGTCCCAGTGCGCACACTACTTTGTGTGTGCTCTCCAAGAGTGGAGTCTCTGTTTCCCCCAGTCCTGTTGAAGTCCTGGAATCAAATCCCACTAGCCTTCAAAGTCTGATTCTCTAGGAATTCCTCCTCCCATTGTCAGACCCCCAGGTTGGGAAGCCTGACATGGGGCTCAGAACCTTCACTCCAGTGGGTGAACTTCTGTGGTATAAATGTTCTCCAGTTTGTGAGTCACCCACCCAGCAGTTACGGGGTTTGATTTTATTGTGATTGCGCCCCTCCTACCATCTCATTGTGGCTTCTCCTTTGTCTTTGGATGTGGGGTATCTTTTGTGGTGAGTTCCAGTGTCTTCCAGTCAGTGATTGTTCAGCAGTTTGTTGTGATTCCGGTGTTCTTTCAAGTGGGAGTCCATTGTGTTTATTCTTATCACAGCTCTAAGATTTCTCCTTTCATATGAGCTTTCATACCTAGCTCATAGTCACATGAGTGGGAAGTTTAAGAGCTGAGATTTTAGTTTAGGTCTGTCTGACTCCACTATATAAGACTTAAATGCCATCCAGTTTCTCTCTACATATGTCAGGTTGCTTCGCTCAGAGTTGGCCTTTCCTGGCTCCCAGGAGCAGCAGAGGCACATCCTTCCATGACGAGAGTAAAGGAAAAGACTGATGGGTCTGGCTTAGGTCACATGCCCACCCCTTGAACCAACCACTGGAACTAGGGGATAATGCTTATGATTGGCCATCTGGGGTCATTGTTTTAATAGTATTTCTTTTTTCTGTATTTTATGATGCTTTGACATCTTAGGGCCCTGCATACTGAGGAGGAACTGCTCCTCCCAGGGTTAGCTAATTCCTAGAGATAGCAACCAACTTGCCTGTGAGCCTGCCTTTGACATGCAGACCAACCCATCCAGAGCCTATACCCCCAGCCACCTCCTTTCCTGAACTCACACACACCAAGCCAATATCCCCCCTGCCCTGTATCACCCCAGAGCCAGGTTTCAGACAATTAGAAACCATCCCTATTGCCCAGAGCCTCCTAAGTTAGAGTATTCAATCTTTTTTTTTTTTTATTATTTATTTTTGGCTGCATTCGGTCTTTGCTGCTACACACAGCAAGCGGGGGCTACTCTTCATTGCAGCGCATGGGCTTCTCATTGTCGTGGCTTCTCTTGTTGCAGAGCATGGGCTCTAGGCATGTGGGCTTCAGTAGTTGCAGCATGTGGGCTCTGTAGTTGTGGCTCACGGGCTCTCGAGTGCAGGCTCACTAGTTGTGGCGCACGTGCTTAGTTGCTCCGCGGCATGTGGGATCTTCCCGGACCAGGGATCAAACCCATGTCCCCTGCATTGGTAGGCGGATTCTTAATGACTGTGCCACCAAGGAAGTCCCAGACTATTCAACATGCTTAACTGCTTACCTTGCTTCACTCATTCCTTCCCTCAAAAACCACAGTAAAGACTTTTGCCTGTGCTTTCCCCTCACTCCTCCTGTCTCCTGACTGACCCTCGTGCTTCTCCACGTGGCCCCTTTGCGTGGCAGGACATAACTCCTGTCCCTTGGGGAGCTGTGAGTGATAAACTCTTCTTTCAAAGGCAGTTGTTTCTCATCTTACCTACCTGTACGGACCAAATCCTAGTACATTCAGAATAGTCCTGTGACCATAGAAGCAAGAGAAAGGAAGATATAGATGAACCAGTTCAACTGTCCATCTCTGTAAGGTGACTGTGCATAAATCTGTTTTGATCTAAGAGTTCGGCACTCAGAGGCCTTGGTTATTGAACTCATTTTCTTGGTATACAGACAGTAGTAAGGTATCCCAACTGTCAGGCAAAGCATCACCATAAGGAAGCCAGGAGGAGGAACTATTCAGAGGGCCCAGTAAGCATCAGCCCTGAGACAAATCTGCTGATAGCTGTGTGCCTGCTGGAAGTGGTACCTGGAAACACAACCACAGGGTTTTGTGGGTCAGTCTCTGAGAGACTGCCCTGAGTGTCAGATGGAGTCTGAGAAGTGAGGGTCAAAATCAGTTAGTGGCTGTCCTGGTAAAAGGATCCAGATTGTGAGCTCCGTGACTGCAAGTACCATGCCTGCTTTTCTCATCCCTGTATCCATAGCATCCAGTGCGTGGTAAGGGCTCAATAAATCCTTGTTGAATAAATGAATAGATGAATGTCACCAAGACTCAAGCAGCAGAATCATAATGAAGCAGAAATTGAGACTAGAAATCAGTAAGGCATGTGAGAACACAGGTGCTAGGAGTTGGTCAGAAAGCAGGGAATGTGCTGACTTCCAGCCTAGAGGTCAAAAGGATGGACTGTGCAGTCAGACTACCATCACTTGAGCCCCACCCCCACTAGATAGGTGATCTTAGCCTCAATTTCCTCATCTATAAAATAATAGCATCACCTTCACAGGCTAGTTCTAAGAATTAGGTAATGGATATTAAGTGCCTGGTGTACAGTTAGTGCTCAATAAATGTTAATCCCTGTTTTTCATGGCATGGGAGGAGTCTGACTAGCTGGCAGTAAAGACCTTCTCAGGTAATTGTGATCTTGAAGCTGCCCATCTAAATTACTATGGTATTAGGAACATTACCAGAACTGGGACTTAGACATGGGCAGGAAGACCAAAGCCAAGTGTAAGACTTTATTCTTTTCAAACCAGTGGTGACCCTTGAAAACATAGTGTTAGTCCCACCCCAGAGGCAGAGGCTGATTAAAATCATGCATAAACCAAAAGAGAGGGTAGCAGGGGATGGATGGTTGCAGCCCTCACAGGCCCATCTGAATTCAGCATTGCTTTCTTTCTCTCCTTTCATGGAACAAAATCAGCTGACCCCTCTTTCTCCCACAGATCTTTCTCTGCTCTTCCCTCTAGGTCAGCACCCAAAGTCTAGGCCTCTAATCTATGACAGCACAGATCATACTGTTTCTAATACAGTTTCCTCTCTTCCTCCTGTGCAGATCCACAAGATGCATTCTTTCTTGGACCGCACCATGGGTGGCTGCCAAATCCAGCTTACAGTGAATTGTTTTCATGTTTGTTCTTATTCAGGGAGTGAATAAGACCTTATTCAAGGTCGGGGAGTGGTGCTGGGTGTCGGGCATGAGGAGTCAAAAGTCTTTAAAGACCCTGGGTCAGCTTTGCTCAAGTCTTACCGCTGAAATATCGTCCAGTAACATGTTTTTTAAAATGAGTTCATACTTCTGTTTTCCCCAGTGAATATGGTTTTCCACATCATATCAGGAAATTCATGCCATTCAACCTCAGGTGGTTTGGGGAACCAGCCTAGTGTTTTCCGTTCTTTCAGTAACTGCATGAGACATGAGCAGTGGGCGGGTTGCCAGATCCAATCACCCGGTGAGAAGGATGGGAAGGAAGTGTGAACCGTGCTAGGATGTCCCACAGCACCACTGCAGACATCTTGGTTGTGTTCATGTGGCCAGAACGCAAGCATCCATGTGGTCAGTGCCAAGAGTAAGCCATCCAGGAAGGGGGGTGGGATCTGAACATGGCGGTGATGGTAGCTGCTATGGCACTTAAGGGCCAGGGGGCAAGAAATGCCCATGTCCTCCAGGTTTGAAAACCTTTTCTCAGATTTCCTTCACGTGTCTCACATGAGCCCTACTGCAGTCCTTCACGTCCTGTGTCTGAGGAGATAACAGTGAAGCTCACTCTCCTGGCACCAGGGTGATGAGCCCTCAGTGATGTGGAAGTGGCTTTCAAAGGAATTCTGTCAGGAGCCATGGCTAACAAGGCTTCCCAGAACAAGACCCGGGCACTGCAAAGCCACAACTCCACAGAGTGCAAGGAGGAGCCCAAGTCCCATCTCCTGAGCTGGAATACATTCCCAGAAAGAGCGGCAAGAACCCCATGAAAGCTGTGGGACTAGCCTGGGCCAGCAGCTTCCCCTGTGGTACCCTCCTCTTTATCCTCACCAAGAGGGAAGTGGACAAGGACTGTTTGAAGCAGATGAAGTCTTGGCAGAACATGTGGTCATCCAACAGTCATGAGGAACACTGCCACCCTCCCCTAGACTGTATTGACTGCGTCCTCCAGACTGGCAAGTCCTTTCGGGTTGGTCACAGTTCTGCTTCTTGCCTCTGAAGCACACCAGAGGGCGCATGAAGCCCAGGTTGCTGCCAGCCCGGTCCTTCACTTCCCAAGAAACCAGCCATAGGCAAATAAAGTTATTGAGTGTTTGAGTGGAAAGTGGGGGGGGGGGGGGGGGGGGGGGGGGAGGGGGCGGGTAGTAAGCCATCCAATTGGTTCATCAGCCAATGAAAAGGTGAATTCCAAAAGATTGGATAAACAGTCTTTCAAGATTGAGAAATAGAATGAGATGGTGGATTGAGTATCATCTCCTACATGGAATCTGAGCCCATGGGATTTATGAACTCCTAATATGTATTTGGGTGGGTGGACTGGATCTTTTTAAAGTACCTGGGTAGGTCAAGCTTGTGAGTCCATCTGCCCTGGAACAGTTTGCTTTCAGTGGCTTCGTGTTCAGAATCCTCCTAGGTTTTGACAGACATGACCTCCAGAAAGAGAATACCCAGATGGCAAGAGAGAGATCTGCTAAAACCTATGGGAAAGCAACATGGATGTAAACAAGAGGAATGCAATTTGTGCAGCATTTGTTCCTCATCTTACAGAAGTGTACTTGTGAAACTCAGCCGTGCTTATCAGTTTCCTGGACTGGCTCAGTCATGTGAGGAAGGCAAGGAAAATGGGTTTAACTTTTTGTCTCCGTTTGAGCCCAAGAGAATAGACAGGACCGTTGTATTACTGGGACTAGGGATAGTGGTACCCAGAGGACTAGAGGGGGATGGGATAAGGCATCTCCCAAGATAGAGGCATGTCCTCTACTGTAACCTCAGAGGGGTCTACCTTTGTCCTGCCTAAACTCAGGGCATTGTTCATTTGCCCCTGAATACTTACAGGAGTTAATTACAGATTTCGGTCATCTCTTTAAAGTCTAAGGTTCTTTAAAGACACACCCACCCAGCCCTCCCATATATACATTGGCATGTTTAGAAGGTAGCAAACATGTGCATTGTGAGCACACACACACCTAACTCCAGCTGTCCTGGGCAAATGGAGGTGGAGGAGCCAGCAATGTCACAGAGGAGATAGTGTCCTACAATCTTAGGCAACTATTACAGGCTTTCAAAGGAAAGCTCTATTGATTTGGGTCTGTTTTATAGTCTAGAGATCCTATGCTTTTAAACAACTCTTTATTCAACCTTCATGTTCAAAATCCTCCTAGGTTTGGACAGAGAGACTCCAAGGGCTTACTCTGTCCTTGGAGTTGGGCTGCAAAGAATCAGTCCAAGTAAAAACAGGAAGTTTGACCCCACAGTGTTCCCAGCTCCACACCCTGACTCATGGAGGGGAGGGGAGGTCGTCTGGCCTGCCTGAAACAGGAGGATTGCCCTCCTGGCTCTGTTCTCCCCACCACCTTCCCAGCCGCAGCTTCTCAGCCCTCCAGGGTCCAATGATGGACTTGTAGGAGGTCTGGAGTGAGTCTGGAGCAAGGCATGAGAAGAGGGGGAGCGCGTACAGATAAATGCCGAGGAGGAGGAGCCAGACCATCAACAGCGCCTGCAACACTACTCTCACTCGGTTCTGCTAACTGCCCCTCTCGACCCTTTCTAGTCAGCCTCCTTTAACCTTTTTTGAATTTTCCTTTTATTAAATTCTCCTCAGTCAACCCTTTTGAGTGGACCATTTGCTTCCTGTCAAGATTGTCTAGTACACACTACAAACGGGTGAGGAAAAAACTTTTGCACCTTCCACAGATGCCCGGGGCTCCTTGATATTCTTAAGAATATCAAGAATAGGGCTTCCCTGGTGGCGCAGTGGTTGAGAGTCCGCCTGCCGATGCAGGGGACACGGGTTCGTGCCCCGGTCCGGGAAGATCCCACATGCCGCGGAGCGGCTGGGCCCGTGAGCCATGGCCGCTGAGCCTGCGCATGCGGAGCCTGCGCTCCGCAACGGGAGAGGCCACGACAGTGAGAGGCCCGCGTACCGCAAAAAAAAGGAAAAAAAAAAGAGAATATCAAGAGTAGAGCATCTTTCCCTTCGGGTCCCAGGCCGATGTATATAAGGTGCTCAAAATACTTCTGTTGAATGATGATGGACCGAAGCCTAAATCTTCAAGAAAAGATAAGGTTTAGGGAAAAGAAGAAATTGGACAGATAAATGTGATACTAGATTTTTGCTTTAAAAAGCACCCCTATGAACTTAAATATTTATGCATCCATATATTCTAATGATAAGCACGTTTCCTTACTTGGGTTAATGTGACTATACAGGATGTATTTAGGGGATTGTTGGGGAAATGATTGGGATTGAGAACTTGAAGGGCTTTGAATTTTGAGGTAATTTGGTGGATAAGGGAACATTCAGGAGAGTCTCGGGCAAGACTCCGGAGCAATCAGGCACATGCTTTAGGGAAGTAAATCTGGGGGCATTTGGTGAAAGGCATCGGTGGTGGTGAAGGGACTCTGAAAGAAGAGATTAAAGCCCACCGCAACCATCCTGGTGACGGGTAATAAGAGGTAACAGTAGGGGCAGCAGTAGGAAGGGGCGCTGTGGAAAGAGTCAGTTAGCCTTGACTTATGATACAGGAGGAAACAGAAAGCATGGGAGAATAATGAGCCCAGGATAACTCAAATCTCTTGTGCCTAAAGACAAATAATGGCCGTCCCGTTCACAGAAATATGGAAATCAAGAGGAGCTGCCAGGCAACAGGATGAACTTCCTCCTGGACATAGTGGAGGTACTTTCAGGTATCCTGGTAGAGGTGGCATTTATAAACACGGATCTCAGTTTCAGGAGAGAGGTAGAAGCTGCACATACATGGGTCTGGATGAGGTGGCCAAAGAGAAAAATACAGAAAGGGAACCTGGTGACAGAAAATTGTAGAAGGCCTCCATTGGCAGCAGAGGAAAGAGGGGTAAACAGTAAGAGAAGAGATGCCAGAGAAGAAGGTCCTGGAGGAGGCAGTAACTCAGATGATCAGGAGGAAATGTGACAAGGTCAAGGGCAATATCCCATAGGCTAAAGAGAAGACACAAGATGAAGAATGAAAACCAGTGACTGGGCCATGTGATGAGTAGGCATAAATCATCTGCAGAAGAGCAACTTCAGCAGAATGAGATGGGAGACCTGGGAGTTGGGGTGTAACAGACGGTGAGGAGGTGAGCACAGTGGGCATAGCTACTCGTTCAAGAAGGCCAACAGGGAAGGGAAGGCAGGAGGTGGAAAGTAGGCGGCAACCTGAGGACGAGAAGAGGGGGGAGTTTTAGGCTATCAAATAAGCAGCGAAGGCCCTGAGGAGGGAAGGAGATAAAGGATGCTAAAAGGGCCCATGTCAATGATTCTTCCTCTTTTTTGGTCACATGGACCACTTGAAATCTGATACAAGATCTATATCCCTCACTGGAAAGTGCATACACCCAATTGCGCACACAATTTTGGGAGGTCCAAGGTGCCCCGAGGACAACCTCTGTTCCTCGTGTGAATCCTTGAATCGTAAGCACTCTGGGGCAACATCACGTTGTGGTCTTAGAGGAGCTGGGCAGAGGTGAAGCAGAGGCTTCAGGGAGAGAGATGGGGTTCCATGTGTTTGGCACACGGCACAGCAGCTAAAAAGAAAGCCAGATACTAGAATTTCACATACAAAATACACAAGTATAGACAGCACAGACCAGACAGACTCCGTAAAGTATTTGGAAAGAAAATGGTAGCAGAATTAAATGTTTCTTTCCAGATGCAAAAAAAGTTCACTGTAAAATGGATTTTCACAGAGACAGGTTGTAAGCAACATAAATGTCCAACAGTAAGGTAATGGCTATGTAAATTGCAGTTCACTCATTTAAGTGGACTATGATAAAGCCATTTTAACTGATAATTATAATGATTGGTAATAACATGAGGATATGTTTATGACATAGTGTTAAGTGAAGAAAAAAATATAAAGCAGAGTTACCCTATGATTACAGCTATGTTAAATATTTATATATATATATATGTATACATTTTTAAAATATTTTGTTTATATATACGCATACAACTTACCAGGCCAGTAGAATACTGAGTCATCATTTTTTTCTTATTATATTCAAATGGCCCTTTTTATTATTTGTATTTAACATTAAAGATGGTATTGCTTTCTTTTGTCTCTGATTTTACCGGCTATAATTTAATAATATAAATTATTAATTGAATGTGGCTTCTCCCGGATTAACCTTCAAGCCTAAGAAAAGACCACCTGTTAAAGTTCTCTCACGTAATCTTTTCTGACCCTAACACATTTAGGACATCCTATGCCCATGCTGTGTCTCAGTTTAAGTTTTAAATCCTGATTTTATATCCCAGATTAAACACTGATGGACTCTGGTGTAGACCTCTGAGAAATAAGGATGAGTCCTGGGTTGAAGAGGAGAATGCTTTGCCCTTCCCAGGAAATGAACCAGGCGGCCTCCAGGGTCTTTACCACCTTGCCTAGGGGTCCTATTTCTTTGCCTGCTGTGGAGTTTTGAGGAAACAGGAAAGCCCTCGAATTAGACCTATTATTTAAGAAGTGGTCCAGACTAAACAGCATCTCTCAACCTACAAGGCATGTTGTATAGGTCCAAATTGTATACAAGTCTTTCAAATAAAAGCTGTCCTGTAGCAGCTGATAGCACAAAGGTTGATGGCAGAGAGATCAGGCCGCTAACCAGAGATGGGTTCACAGCAGCTTTCCTCAAAAAACTTCTGGGGGGTTCTCAAATGGCCTGTTTGTCACAGGCAGGGAAGGGATGTGAGGCGTGGGCTCGTTTCTCGTAAGAAGCTAAAAATGTCCAAGGAAGGGTACTCATCGTTAGCATTCAGCCTTTTCTGGAAGCAGCTCCATATACTGGGGATCTGGTGACATGGGGGGAGCAAGCATTTTGCTTTCTTACTTTACAAAGTTTTGCAGAACTGTTCCAAGGCTCTGCTTAATGAAGAGCAAGGCCTCCTGGGCAGAAGGGGAGGAAAGGAGGCCTGTTCCGGGGCTGCCTGCTGGGCAGCTTGGAACACACACCAGACCACAGGCTTTCCTAAATGCTTCGCAGCAGGAGATGAAAACAGTGGCTCTGCGAGCCTACCCCATTCAGGAAGCCAGGAGTCGGAAGCCTCCTCCACAAACTGGCATTTTTCAGTCATTGTTTGCTTTTATTTTCAATTTAATCTCATCTTTCATGGCCTCTCTGTTGCTTTTTAAAATAAACCTAACCTTTTGCTCTATTCCCTTTGCACTAATGCTAGCTTAAAGAACACAGAGAATTCTTGGTAGAAGGCCACCTCCTCAAGACAGAGATTTTATCTCCAGCCTCATCTGGGGACTTCAGAAACCGTCACTTGCCTGGAAAAAAAAATAATCTTTTAGCTGCCATGTACTTGAGGCTGTCCATTTGCTGTCTAGTCAAATGAAAAACTATTTTTATAAGCAATGGGAACTAAAGAAAACAGTGAGTGATAAGGACCATTGGTTTATTTCCTTTTTCATCAGATAATTTTTAAGTTCATACCCTTTGCCAAAGTTATATCAGCGTCTCCTGAGCCGGAATAGGCTCTGCGGTCACAGACCACAGGGGCCATCCCCACAGGAAGAGCAGAAACCCCAGAGGCCTGCCTGCAGAAAAAAAGCACAGTCTCCATCAGGCATGTTTGTATGTCCCTACACCACCACCAGGAACAGGCAGCTCAGGTTGTCACACTATGTAATTTCCTCCATCCCCAAGGAGATCTGGCCGCTCCCTTTCCCTACCTGGCATCCAACTTCACAGACAGTCACCAAATCCTATTTATTTTCTGTCCTTAATATCTTCAATCACAATCCTCTTCTCACCATCATCTCTGCCCAACCCTAGTTTGTTAAGCATAAGGGAATTATTCCAAGCCTGAGGATGAAGAGTTGATAGAAATGAAGTGATGTACCAGGACAAGAGTGAAGAAAGGCACCTAGGATGCAAAATTTAAGGAGGCATCACTCTCGGGATTGAGCAAGTGTAGGGTCAACTCAGATGAGTGCCTTCCTGAGTTTATGCCCTAGTCACCTCTCTTGTCTTACCCTAATCCCAGCCCTATGATTTTTTTCTTTAATTTTAGTATAAAGTATTGCCAGAATCTATTAACACTCATCCAGATGTTACATCCACTTCTCCCCATACCGCAGGTACTTAATGCAGGTGATACACATGGGCTCAGATGCTGCCACTTGGTGCCTGCATGCTTGGAGATCTTGCCCCTACCTGGGGAGGATAAAATGTTCAATTATGTTTCTTGAGCTGCCATTTTTCTTTATGGAAGTTTTTCTCTCTGCTCTTTATATTATCTGATTTCATTCTCTGGCTTTAAATCAAGAAAACAGCATATTTTTGTCATCACAGGATACCCCTGACAATCAGGTAATCAACACATAGGACAGGGTGTCAGCTGCAGTATTAAGAAGCACAGGTAGAGGGGGACGCTCCACGATGAGAGCCATCATAAACAGAAGTGAGGGGAGCCACAGGTACTCGTTATTAATAATTAAGTATCAACACATGCCAATGATATGCAGTGCTTTCAATGATAATAATAAATCAGAGCAGAATCAAGGTTATTTCCATAATATCCTTGCATTCTCTAGAATTCTCTAGAGTTCTAAAATGCTTTCTTCAGTGGGAAAGAGGTAGCTTTACTTCTAGCCTTCGCAGCACTATTTTTACCTTTTTTTTTCATCTTTATTGGAGAATAATTGCTTTACAATGGTGTGTTAGTTTCTGCTTTATAACAAAGTGAATCAGTTATACATATATATATATATATATATATGTTCCCATATCTCCTCCCTCTTGCATCTCCCTCCCTCCCACCCTCCCTATCCCACCCATCCAGGTGGTCACAGAGCACCGAGCTGATCTCCCTGTGCTATGCGGCTGCTTCCCACTAGCTATCTATTTTACGTTTGGTAGTGTATATATGTCCATGCCACTCTCTCACTTTGTCCCAGCTTACCCTTCCCCCTCCCCATATCCTCAAGTCCATTCTCTAGCAGGTCTGTGTCTTTATTCCCATCTTGCCCCTAGGTTCTTCACGACATTTTTCTTTTTTTCTTAGATTCCATATATATGTGTTAGCATATAGTATTTGTCTTTCTGACTTACTTCACTCTGTATGACAGACTCTAGGTCCATCCACCTCACTACAAATTACCTTTTAAACACTATGCACACACGTGTGAGGGGCCATGATCTCTTAAGTGTCTCTTCTTAGGACAAAAAGGCAGAGAATGGTGGGTGTGTATTAGAGCTTGGTAAATCCAGGAGGCCCTGAGATGTTTGATTTCTCCAAACCACTGTCTCTCAGGTACCTCTCGAGTGTTCTCCTTGGAGGAGTTTTCCAGGATTGTCTGCATGTATCCAGAACTCTGTCTGGTTGCGCCCTCATGGGTGGATCCTAGAGTGCTTTACACCTCCTTTTTGTTCACAAGATGCATGTAGGTTCCCCACCCTACCCGCCCCCCACTAGCTTTTCACACAGTTCATGACTAGGGTTTTGCTAGGTTAACTTTCATTTAAATGGTGATAATGTTAAAAAAATCAGAAGAAATCCACCTTCCCGTTTGAGCCCACCCCAGGCTTAAGCATTTTGTAGTTGTTGTTGTTAAGTGTTGGATGAGTCAACCATTATTTAGATCATGATGATGTTGGAGGTCAGAAAAAATTTAAGAAGTTCAAGGATAATGACGACGTGGTGGCAAAACAGAGGTTTCTCTCCACTTGCCACTGACAGTGCCCTAGATTCATGCATCTTCTCTGGCGTGGGCAGGAATTTTCACATGAGTGGAGCCTTACACAGAAGCAGAGACTTTATGCTTCTGGAAGAAATTTTATTACAACCACTTAAGCACACCTCTCTACAGCCGGGCACTCATGAAAGTAACACTGGCTTTGTTATACAGACCGCATCTTTAACACAGAGTTGAGTTTTAAGGGGGCCTGCCTAGGCTTCGGAGATGGAATTGTCCCGCTGGGAGAGCACGGAAGACTTTTCTTAGTGAATTATGATATTCCACCGTTGCCCTTGGTGCTGGTGGTGTCGTGGATCAGCGGTGGCTGGGCTTTCTGACCTGTACGTCAATCTCAAGTTCCGTTTTGGACACAGAGAAGAGAGGGCATCGCGGGAGAGGGAGAGTGGAGACTACAGAAATAGCCTCAACCAAATTAATAACTAGTTTTTAAAGCTAATGAAGTTCTTCTCTAACTCTGCTTATCGGCAGGGTGTGTAATACGCCGCTTCCCCCCCACCCCCGCCCTGCTCAGGCCGTGTCTCTCTCACAGCAGGTGGCAATTCTTACGAGATGCGTTCACTTTAAATTCACTCATTTGCCTCTCTCCTCTTCTAGGTAGCTATAGATTCCACTGCCTCCAACGGGGGCCCCAGTAACAGCTGTTCCCCGTGCTATATCCACCCCTGCCAGCCCAGTGAGTACCTGAAGGCCTTGGTGGCCATGGGGGAGATTTGCCAAGACTATGACAGGTATGAGACTCCCCATCTCTGTGGGTTCCCGTGGCCCCTGGCTGGCTCTGGAGGACAGAAGAATGGAAATTAAGTCATGCTGAGGCTCATGAGGGGACAGAATAAAGCCTGGCCCCAAATGTGTTATTTTCTCCATACCTAGAGAAACTGAGTTCATGCCAGGCTTACACTGGACACCAAAAAATCAGCTTTCTTCTCCTACTTGGCTGGCAGGACCACAGGATAGCGATTTTGGTTTCAGTATGTACATTGCTACGCAAAGTTTGGTCCGTGGACTGGCAACATAACATCACCTAGGAACTTAAAACATCAAGCCCCACTTGAGCATCTTAATCAGCATCTGCATTGTAACAAGATTCCCAGATGATTTGTGTGAACTTTGAAGTTTGAGAAGCACCAGTTTATTAGGTACTTTCTATCTGATCCTCACATTAACCCTTCTGTAGTGGGTGTTGTTTAAGAGAAGAGGAAAACTGCAGGGAGCTGAAGTGGTCTGTGCTCTGTCCCACAGCCAGGGACCAGATTTAAACCCAGAGCCAGCTCACTGCATAGCGTAAGCTCGTAATCATGGGGTTTCCCTGACCTCAAAAGCTATGGGTAACTTCAGCAGAGGGTCTGTGTCTGCCCGTGTGCATGTGAGTGTGTGCCCACGCCAGTGTGTGTGTGTGTGTGTGTGTGTGTGTGTGTGTAGAAGACACGATTTTGAGATCAGATCAGTATTTATTTTTACTGCGTGGTAGATATTGACCTTTCCCACCAAAAGAATTCCCTATAATAAATGATTTACATAAATCACCTTAAACTGAATTTATTCTGCCTTTCCAGTATTTCCAGATTGAGGTGAAGTTGTTGACATGTTTGATCAAGAAGGCTCTTTGAGGTAGAACTAGTGTAAGTATATATATGGGTAAATCTCAGTCGACTGCCCAGTGTGATAGTAAAACAGGGCTAGTTAGTCATGAGCAGCAACTAATTGGCCTGATAAACCAGGAAAATGAAGAAAGTGACCCTGTCCTCCAGTTTCAGATTTCATGGAATTGCCTGATTTCTGTTCTTCCTAGTCTCACAACTGGTAATAACTGTATTAAAAACCTGATGCCCAGGCACCATAGCAAGTGACACAATCTAGTGACCAGAAGGTATAGAGAAACCAGCAGGACAGGTAACAGAGTTTCCGTCAGTGTCCTTCCTGCTGACAAGTCTCTGAATTCAGCTTGGTCATCGCCAGTAACTCAAACGCGTGTGAGGCCAGTTGGGGATGAATGAGCATGTCCAGTCAAATCAGACCGCTTTAAACACTAGGCCTCTGCCAACACTTCCCCTCTTACACATATGGAATGGAGGGCAATAATGGCACTTTAAATTACCTTGTTGAAGTGATACTTAACCTTGAGATATTGTCTGTGAAGACAACTTGAATCTCAGCTCTGATTTCTTCAGGCCTCAATTCAGGGAGGATTCTTAGAGAGCCTCATGTCATACGGAGATTTCTTGCCAAGGAGGGAAAAGACAAACAGATTGCATCCCCACTGTCAGTCCTCCAAGTGTCCCCAAGAAACCACCACAGTAATTCTCTCCCTTCTCTCTATCACACACAATTTATTGAGGGGACTGTCCTTTTCCTGGTGTATGTCCTTGGCGGCTTTGTCATAAACTGAGCCACATATATGTGGATTTCTTTCCCAGGCTCTATTCTATTCCTGTGGCCCATGCCTCTTTTTGTGCTATTTCTACACTGTTTGGTTACTGTAGCTTTGTGACATGGTTTCAAGTCAGTGAGTGAGTTTCCTCCAGCTGCTGTTCTCCTTTCTCAGGGTCCCCTTGGCTGTTCAGGGTCCTTTGTAGTTCCATACAAATGTCAGGATTGTTTGTTCATCTTCTGTGAAAAATTCCATTGGAATTTTGGTAGGATGTGCATTAAATGTGTATGCTGTTTTGGGTGGAGTGAACATTTTAGCACTATTGAGTCTTTCCATCCATAAGCACAGGATATCTTTCCAGTTCTTTGCATCTTCAATTTCTTCATTGATGTCGCAAGGTTTTCAGTGTGCAGTTGTTTCACATCTTGGGTTAAATTCATTCCTAGGTATTTGGTTCTTTTGTTGTTACTGGAAATGGGATTGTTTTCTTAATTTCTGTCTCTGATAGTTCATTTTTAGTGTATAGAAACACAAGTGTTTTTAGTGTATTGATTTTGTATCCTGCAGCTTACTGAATTCATTTATTGGTTCTGACAGTTTTTTGGTGATTTAATACGGGAAACTGGAATTAGAAATCCCACTGTTTCTACCACGTCCAGCTCATCCACAACACCCAAGATAGGGTGGCTACTATTATAATCTTCCCACACTGCCCCTTAAAAACGTGTGAAATTTTACAATGGCTAATTACATCATCACTTTGGGTGAGCAGGATCTGGGTAGGGTTGGCCTCTATACAAAGATCGTTGTCTTCTCTACATTTCTGTCCTTTTATTGACACAGTTGCTTTGAAAAGTAATTTAGTTTACAGTAATTTCAAATGTATAGAAAATTTTCCATAGCAGTACAGAGTACTCACATTGGCCACTTCACACAAAACACTTCAGTATGTTTTACCCAAAACATGGATACACTTCCAGGGAACAAGCACTTTTAACCACCAAATGAGGAGGATTATAATTTCTTATAATAATCTGATCCATAGGTCCACTTCAACTTTCACCACCTGCCCCAACTCTATGGAAATATCTTTTTTCATTGTGACCCAGTTTTCTTTTTTTTCTGAAACCTTGATTGCGACTTTCCCTTATGTTCAAAACCTTCATGGATTTAAAGCACAGGATGAGTATGTTATCTGTGTGGCCTTTTCTGTATGGCTTCTTTCACTTAGGGTGTTGTCACCGTTCCTCCACGTTGTAGCATGTATCAGTACTTCATTTTTTCCACTGCGAATAAAAACACATAACATTTACCATTTAAGCCATTTGGTGTGTACAGTTCTGTGGCACTCACTACATCTACATCGTTATAAAAATATCCTCACCACTCATCTCCTGAACTTTTTCATTTTCCCCAAGTGAAACTGTATCCATTGAACACTGACTCCTCTCAGCTCCTGCAACCACATTCCTTCTGTCTTTGAATTTGACTCCCCCGGATACCTTATGTAAATGGAACCATAGAATTTGTTCTTCCGTGACTGACTTATTTCATTCAGCATAGTAAGTTCAAGGTTCATCCATATTGTAGCATGTGTCAGAATTTCCTTAGTTTTCAAGGCTAAATAATACTCTTTTGTGTATATACCACATCCTGTTTATCCATTTATCCATCAATGGATACCTGGCTTGCTTCCACCTTTTGTTATTGTGAATGATGCTGCTATAAATATGAGTGTACAAATACCTGTTCCAGTCCCTGCTTTCAGATATTTTGAGTAAATGCCCCAAAGTGGAATGGATGGATCATATGTTAACTTGGAGTGTAACTTTTTTTTTTTTTTTTGCGGTACGCGGGCCTCTCACTGTTGTGGCCTCTCCCGTTGCGGAGCACAGGCTCCGGACGCGCAAGCTCAGCAGCCATGGCTCACGGGTCCAGCCGCTCCGCGGCACGTGGGATCTTCCCGGACCGGGACACAAACCTGTGTCCCCTGCATCGGCAGGCGGACTATCAACCACTGCGCCACCAGGGAAGCCCTCGGAATGTAACTTTTTAAGGAGTTGTCATGTTATTTTCACAGTGGCTGCACCATTTTACTCTGTTCATTTATATGGCAGAATAATATGGTAGTTCATGGATGTACCGCATTTTGTTTATTCACCTGTTGGTGGACATTTTAATTGTTTCTACCTTTTGGCTATTATGAACAGTGCTTCTATGAATATTTGTGTACAAGTTTTTGTTTGAACACCTGTTTTCAATTCTTTGGTGTCTGTACCTAGGAGTGGAGTTGTTGAACCCAAATTGGGTTGGCCAAAAAGTTTATTCGGCTTTTTCCGTAAGATGGCTCTAGTAGCCCTTAGTTGTCTTTAACTTCATTCAAAACAATTTTGTGAGATTCTATGTGATGGCTGTCATATCAGCGTGCATTTAGCAAAAGACTTAGCAAAGTTGGTGAATTTTTGTGTAGCCATTTTAATATTGAAGATGGAAAAAAAGGCGACATTTTTGGCATATTATGCTTTATTATTTCAAGAAAGGTAAAAATGCAACCGAAATGCAAAAAAAGGTTTGTGCAGTGTATGGATTTGTGCTGTGACTGATTGAACGTGTCAAAAGTGGTTTGCGAAGTTTCATGCTGAAGATTTCTCGCTGGACGATGCTCCATGGTCAGTAGACCAGTTGAAGTTGATAGCAATCAAATGGAGAAATTGAGAGCAATCAACATTATACACGTGGGAGATAGCTGACATACTCAAAATATCCAAATCAAGCACTGAAAATCATTTGCACCAGCTTGATTTTATTAATTGCTTTGATGTTTGGGTTCCACATAAGTTAAGTGAATTTCTGCATGCGATTCTCTACTTAAATGCAATGAAAACGTTCCATTTTGAAAACAAATGGTGACAGGTGATGAAAAGTGGATACTGTACAATAATGTGGAACAGAAGAGATCGTGGGGCAAGCGAAATGAACCACCACCAACCACACCAAAGGCCGGTCTTCATCCAAAGAAGGTGATGTTGTGTATATGGTGGGATTGGAAGGGAGTCCTCGATTATGAGCTCCTTCTGGAAAACCAAACAATTAATTCCAGCAAGTACTGCTCCCAGTTAGACCAACTTAAAGCAGCACTGGACGAAAAGCGTCCGGAATTAGTCAATAGAAAATGCATACTCTTCCATCAGGATAATGCAAGACCTCATGTTTCTTTGATGACCAGGCAAAAACTGTTACAGCTTGGCTGGGAAGTTCTGATTCACCTGCCATATGCACCAGACATTGCACCTTCAGATTTCCATTTATTTTGGTCTTTACAAAATTCTCTTGATGGAAGAAATTTCAATTCCGTGGAAGACTGTAAAAGGCACCAGGAACAGTTCTTTGCTCAAAAAGATAAAAAGTTTTGGGAAGACAGAATTATGAGGTTGCCTGAAAAAGGGCAGAAGCTAGTGAAACAAAAGGGTGAATACGTTGTTCAATAAAGTTCTTGGTGAAAATGAAAAACGTATCTTTTATTTTTACTTAAAAACAGAAGGCACTCTTTGGCCAACCCAGTACATTTATTTTTTTGAAGAAAGGTCAAAGTATTGTTCACGTAGGCTGCACCATTTTACATTTCCACATTGTTTAAAAGTTCCATTTGCTCTACATTGTTGCCAAGATTCATTATTTTTAATTTTTCTTGACTCTAACAATTGTGTGTTTGAAGGGGTATTGCATTACGGTACGAATTTGCATTTCCACCATGACTACTGATGTTTGACATCTTTTCATGTCCTTATTGGCCATTTGCATGTCTTGTCTGGAGAAGAGTCTGATCAAGTCCTTTGTGCACTTTAAAAATTGAGTTCTTTGTGTTTCTGTTGATGTGTTTCTTGATATGTTCTGGATAATAGACTCTTATTAGATATATCATATGCAAATATTTTCTTCCATTCTGTGGCCTTTCTGGATAGCAGTTTTGATGTGATAAAATTATTAACTTTGAGGAAATCCAGTGTATCTATATTTTATTCATTGCTTAAGCTTTGATTTCAGATCAAAGAAACCACTGCTAAATGCAAGGTCATGAGGATTTATTCCCTTGGTTTATTTTAGAGATTATAGAGTCATCCCTTGACATCCACTTTGCTAAGGTTAAGGTCTGTGCTTAGTATCAGGGTTTAGGGTGATGGTTAAAGGGTCAGGGTCAGGGATTAGAGTTGAGGTGTCAGGATCGAGGGTCTAGGATCCAAGGTTAGAGGATTGTTAGGTTTAGGGTAATAGGGTAAAGGGTTAGGATGTTAGGGTTAGGGTGAGGGTTAGAGTTAGGTTAAAGGATAACCTGTTCTCACCGTCCGTGTCTCTCTCCATCTCTCTGAAGCCTCCAGGATGAACAGGATTCTCCCAAGGTCACACATGAGTCAGGAAGGTGAGCTGTATCATTGTTTGTCTTCCCCCCAGTCCTGGGCTCTTGGGAGACGAATGAAATGTCTGTACTGTCTCTGTTTCAGATCGACCTCAACCTCAGTCAAGGGCTGTGGAGGCTGTCAGAAGTCATGTAGGGTTTCTCTCTTCCCTCCCTCCTGCCTGAAAGGGGTGGTGCCAGCCCCACTCTGCCTGGGCAGTCCCAGGTTCCAGCACAGCTCTGACACGAGGGCACTCTGAAGACATGCAGATTTACACAGGACTGGGTGCAGTGACCAGCTGACCCTCAGGTGCTGCCTTCTTGAGGGCAGCTGGGGCCCTTCTGGGACTTCATGAATCCTTTGTCCCATCTGAGCGGGCATCAGTAGAAAATCCAGTCTCAGACAGGATAACCCTTGACCTCTGACCATCCAGGCAGGCATCTGTGGTTCTCCAGCTCAGCCCAGCCTGGGCCCTGTCAAGCCCCTGTGGCCAGTTACTGAGCTGAACCTGCTGCTGGGCAATTGAACAACAACCTGAGCAGCATAGACAGCCCCTTGGCATGTTTATGTTCCCAACATCCATGTGGTTGAGAAAAGAGTCCTCTCCCTCACAGCCTCTTAGCCTGCCGAGAGAGGTAGTAACCCTCCAAATGTTGATTGTGGTCCTGGCCACAAAAACCATACAACAGACCGCGGCCCTGCAGCCCTTTGGCCTTCCAGTTGTTACAAACTTTTGACATTCATACTCATTAAGAATCAAAGCTATAGGAGCAGCTGGGCCTCCCACGAGGAAGTTTCACAGGGGCTGCATGTTACTAGAGTCATATACACACATGTGGCCTTTGGAAAGCCTGCCGATTATGAATTCCATGGTATTGAATAATCCTTGAGCCTCCCAATACTTCACTGAGCAATAATTTCTTTACCACCCTAGCATTTGGTACCTGCTCTTTGTAAAGGCAGGAGAAGAGACTGCAAAAATGAGCAATGTTGTTCTTCGGGGATGGGTGATTAATGTGGCCAGCAGGCAGGCATATGCATCCTGGGCAACCACCTCCCGGGAACAAGAACGAGGTCCGTGTGCCTTCTGAGAGCACCTAGGCTATTCTCGGCCAGTCTCTATGATGCAAGGACCCGGTGACCAAGGCAGGATCCTTGTGTTTACCATCATCATCAACCTTGCTTTTCAGCAAATGGAAGAACTTTTTGCTGTCATAGGAGGATAGTGGAAGCAGCGGATGGGTGGCTACAGCCCCTGACCCTAAGTGAATCCCTTCCTACCGATTCCGTGCCAAATAGTGGGGCTATCAGTGATATGGAATCTGCCGCTTTTGCTGAGCCAGCATCTGTCCTCATGTCCAGCTGCAGCACCTCAGCTTTCCTTTTGGAACTACATCTCACCTGCTTCCAGTCCAAACAGTTTCAGGGGGCTGACCTTATATTCCACCCACCTAGAAGATGGGTGTATGGTCCACATCTTGCCAATCCCATTTTTCATCCTCTGCTTGCTGTGATCGGTTCAAGGTTGAGAATGTGACCCAAGCCAGACCAAAGGCATTCAAAGTCATGAGTTTTCATGGAACCCTAGGGAAGGAGAAACCCTTCCTGGTAGAATGGATGTTGTGTGGATGTCATCTTGGAGTTGCTGGTGGCCCTGGATGCAATGAGAGAGACTGGGCCCGTGAATGGGACCACCCCAAGGCATTCAGCAGGACTGATGTTTGCAGAGGGACCAGGTCATACAACAAGAACGTGAGCCATTGGACCTGACACCTCCAAACCCACTGTGCAACTTGTGTCTTGTAAGTATTAATTTATTTCTATCATTTAAAATAATGTTAATTTATTTTACTTGAGTAAGTGTGTCTAGTCCCTTGTAATCCCAAAAGTCCTGATGAGTCAGGATCAGTGATTCCTGAGACTCCTTCTGGCACGGTGTCATCATTGGATGGGGCGTGTCTGGGGAAGATGAAGACACTGGGTGGGGTCAGATCTAAGGGGAGCTGCCCAACAACTCTATCCCTGTTCTTGTGTGTCCCAGGAGAGGAAAACCCCAGAACAACGAGAGGAGAGCTAGCAGGGAGAAAGGGTCATAGCATGGTTAATTGGTCTGCTTGTATTTTCTGTATTTTATGGTTCATTTTGTTTGTATATTGTTAGGCAATCACTGTTTTATCCTAGATTTATAGTTTGATGCAATAGCTTGTTGTATTTGACCTTTAATTTCACCTTTCATTAGTTTTCTACAGAATTGTCACAGTTAATGAACAAATATGGATACCTTACTACTAACTAAAATCCATGTTTTATTCGGGTTCCCTTCGTTTTCCCTATTTTCTGTCCTAGGATCCCATCCAGGGTATCACATGGCATTGAGTCATGTCACTTTAGGATCTTTCTGGCTTTGACATTTTCTCACACTGTCCTTCTCTCAGTGACCTAGGTAGTGTTGAGGAGGACTAGTCAGGTATTTTGTAGACTGTCCTGCATTGGGATTTACTTGATGTTTTTTTTGCGATTAGAATGGAGTCATGGGTTTTAAGGAAGCATATCACAGAGGTAAAGTGCTTTTTCATTACTTTATATCATAGGAACATACATCAAAGCAACACTGTTCATGTTAACTTTGCCCTCCTGGCTGAGGTAGTTTTTGTCATATTTTCCCCACTGTGAAGTTACTTTTTCCCCAAGTCCATACTTTGCGTCTTCTTCAGGATGAAGTCACTATGTGGCATTCACACTTCAGGAGAGGGGAGTTAGCCCCACCTCCTTAATGAATGGCTGAATATCTACATCAGCTATTTGGAATACTTAAACATAGGAGATTTCTATTCAACAGTACTCATTAAAAAACAACAAAACACTATCTAATCATTTCTTTTTACCAGCCTGGACACCCCACCCAGCAAGTTATTTTAAGCTTTTGGTCATAATCCAGCAGTACAGTATTTGGCTGCTCAATTCATTCCTGCTTTGGCTCTTGAGAGCTCTTTCTATTTGCTCCTGCTTTCCTCTGACATAATTCCATCTTGTGGGTTTCTTTTTATCTTCGTACACATCTTTTTATGTGCTTGTTGACCATGTATGTTTCTTGTCTGGAGAAAGGTGTGTTCAAGTCCTTTTCCATTTTAAAATTTGGGTTGTCTTTTTGTGGGTGATTTGTAAATGTTCTTGATGTATTCTGAAAGACAGACTCCTGTCAGATATATCATGTGCACCTATTTTCTTCAGTTCTGTGGGCTGTGTTTTCACTTTCTGATAGCACCTTGTGATGCACAAAATTTTTTAAAGTTGAGGAAATGTAATCTGTCCATTATTACATGAGTATTGTAACCATCTGCCTTTGCTTATCTGTAACTTCCCACTCCAACGGTAAGAAACCTGGCTTCCAACATTTGTCATTCATTGAATTTATTGCTTGCTCCATTCCAGCTTTGTACAGATATAGTAGTTTCAGTATTGTTAGCTACCAGCACCATGGAAAGAACTTATAGAGTCCAGTTTTTAGGTATGGCACAGTTTGCCTTTGTTCTACAGATTCCATTCTTTTCCGTAGTTAACAAGGTCAAGTACCTTTTGCCCCACCAATAACAGTGAGTTTTTCATACATTTCTAAATCAGATTATTTGTCACATTCTCTCTTCCATTCTATGACACTCCCATATTGTAAATAACTATATTTGAATATGTTATGATTTACTTGTTGGGTCGTAAAAATCCATGGTTTCAGACTAATGCCACAGGAGGAGCTAAGCATTTCTCTTCTATCTTCTGGCTTAGGTGTCACACTTAGAACAGTGTCTACCCTGAGAGTCTGCATATATTTACTAAAAGGGCTTCGTTTTATACTTCTCATCTTTAATCCATCTGGATTTCCCTTTCAAATAACAAAAATGCTAT
This sequence comes from Platanista minor, assembly GCA_004363435.1. Lineage (NCBI taxonomy): Eukaryota > Metazoa > Chordata > Mammalia > Artiodactyla > Platanistidae > Platanista > Platanista minor. Next base: position 3,446 of record RJWK010023952.1, on the reverse strand, counting down.
TTCAAATGTTAAAAAAATAAAAATTCACCAGTCCCCTCTTAAAATATGTGGGCAGACACAAAAAGTCACCTTTTGTATAGTTTCATTTATAGGGAACATCCAGAATAGGTAAAGAAACAGGTAAAGGAAGAGGATTAGGGGTTGTGAGAGGCTGGGGGAGGGAGGAATGGGGAGTGCGTGCTTTGGATACAGGGTTTTATTTGGGGGGAATTAAATAGTCTGAAACTATTCAGTGGTGATATTTGCACAGCGTTGTGAATACTTAATTGCACAATTTAAAATAGAAAAAGTTTAAACTTTATTATTTCACACGTAAAACATAAAGGACGGAATGCCGTAAATAATGTGGGGAAAAAAATAAAATTACAAACCACAAAAATGCAAACAACTACAGGGGAAGGAAAGTAAATTTTGGGTGGGGGAGTGGGTTGATGGTGTAGATCGGGAGTTGACAGCAGTGGTGGTTGCAGAGCCAGCTCTGCCTGGGTGTGTGGTGGTTTCTGAAATGGCTTTAGGTCTCCTGCAAGAGCTGGTGCATGCTTTCCCTGCAGGGGTGGTGAATTTTGACCTGGCTCTGGGTCTCTGGCTGGAGCTGTGAGAGAAGAAAAGATTACCCACATGCCTGCCTTTCCATGTCCTTCTCCAAGGACAGAAATCTTCCCAGAGTCTTCCAGAGAAGTCCCAGCCCAGGAACTTCTCAGACTGCAGTGCACCAGATGGGTGGTCTGGGGCCAGTCTTTGCTTCTGGCCCAACACCAGCCTCTGGGTACTCCTCCCTGTGTGGCCCAGAACTCACCCCTCCCACACACATGCACCCACCCCCAGCCTTCTCACCTTTGGTCTCTGCCTTGGTAGGCTCCAGGTCCTCCAGCTGACTCGGGAAGGTTGACATAGTGTTCCAGGTCAGAGCTGGATGTGCTGAGCTGCACGTAAGCCCAGGATGGGACCCTGGAGAATGGCTTGGGTGGTATGCGGGCAGGAGGCCTTTCCCATTCATCTCTGGGCCCTGGTTCTGGAGAACCTTCCGTGGACACACTCACCAGGATGCTGCATTGGCCCTCGTCGGCAGTGTGGTGCAGTGGCCCCTCACTTGGGGAGATGGATTAAGTGTCGCCATCAACAAGCTCCTCGTGGCTCTGTGGGGTGGGGCTCTGCAATGACAGTGACCAGCAGCCAGCCTGGCCTGGATGTATCAGAGCCCTGCCAGGCCTTTATCTTATCGCTGCTTCTTCTGCCTACTAGACCTTCTGCTTCCAGATCAGGCACAGACCTGTGTCTGCTCAGATATCCACCTGGGAGGAAAGAGATGCCTCTAGAGGGCTTGGGATAAACCTTGGGCAAAAGGGCGCTGCCCCAGCTCTCCACATCCCACCCAGCCAGCTTTGACCTGGAGTGTGGATACGACCAGCCCACCAGGCTTCTGACCTGCTCTTGCTTGAAGTAGACCCACTCCACATAAACCCCCGATGTCCACACATACAAGGAGGGGACATAGGGTTACCTGGGTGGAATCAGAGTGGTGGCCTGGTATAATTCCTGCATCATATGGTAGTGCTACTTCTAATTTTTTGAGGAACCTCCATACTGTTTTCCATAGTGGCTGTACCAATGAACATTCCCAAGAAAATGCATGAGGGTTCCCTTTTCTCCACATCTTTGCCAATACTTGTTATTTGTTGTCTTTTGGTTGATAGCCATTCTTTCAGGTATGAGGTGATAATCTCATTGTGGTTTGGGTGTGCATTTCCGTGATGATAAGTGATATTGTTTATCCTTTCATGTGTCTGTTGCCCATCTGTATATTTTCTTTGGAAAAATGCTTGATATTCTGCCAATTTTTTAATTGGTTTTTGTTTTTTGGAGGTTGAGTTGTGTGAGTTTTTGGTCTATTTTGGATATGAAACCCTTACCAGATATATTGTTTGCAAATATTTTCTCACATTCAGTAAGCTGTCTTTTCATTTTGTGGATGGTTTCCTTTGCCGTTGAAAGCTTTTCAGTTGGATGGAGTCCCGCTGGCTTCTTTTTGCTTTTGTTTCCCTTGCTTAAGGAGACAGATCCCCAAAATATTGCTAAGACTGACGTCAGAGAGCATACTGCATATGCTTTCTGCTAGGAGTTTTATGGCTTCAGGTCTTACATTGAAGTATTTGATTCATTTTGAGGTTTTTATAGATGGTATGAGAAAGGATTCCAGTTTGATTCTCATGCATGTAGCTGTCCAGTTTTCCCAACACAGTTTATCAAAGAGGCTATCTTTTCCCCATTTATATTCTCACCTCCTCTGTCATAGATGAACTGACCATAAAGTGTGGGTTTATTTCTGTGCTCTTAGTTCTGTTCCATGGATCTATATGTGTTTCTTTGGTGCCAACACCATATTGTTCTGATGATTCTAGGTTTGTAGTATAGTTTGAAATCAGGGAGCATAACATGTCCAGGTTTGTGCTTCTCTTAAGATTGTATTGACTTTTCAGGTTCTTCTGTGTTTCCATACACATTTTAGAATTCTTTGTTTTAGTTCTCCAAATAATCCCATTGGTATTTTGATAGCATAGGAATGGTATTGAATCTCTAGATTGCCGTGAGGTGTGGAATCATTTTTTTTCATCTTTATCAGAGTATAATTGCTTTACAATGGTGTATTAGTTTCTGCTTTATAACAAAGTGAATCAGTTATACATATACATATGTTCCCATATCTCCTCCCTCTTACATCTCCCTCCGTCCCACCCTCCCTATCCCACCCATCCAGGTGGTCACAAAGCACCGAGCTGATCTCCTGCTATGCAGCTACTTCCCACTAGCCATCCATTTTACGTTTGGTAGTGTATATATGTCCATGCCACTCTCTCACTTTGTCACAGCTAACCTTTCCCCCTCCCCATATCCTCAAGTCCATTCTCTAGCAGGTCTGTGTCCTTATTCCCGTCTTGCCCCTAGGTTCTTCACATTTCATTTTTTCTTAGATTCCATATATATGTGTTAGCATATAGTATTTGTCTTTCCCTTTCTGACTTACTTCACTCTGCATGACAGACTCTAGGTCCATGCACCTCACTACAGATAACTCCATTTAGTTTCTTTTTATGGCTGAGTAATATTCCATTGTATATATGTGCCACATCTTCTTTATCCATTCATCTGATGATGCACACTTAGGTTGTTTCCATCTCCTGGCTATTGTAAATAGAGCTGCAATGAATATTTTGGTACATGATTCTTTTTGAATTATGGTTTTCTCAGGGTATATGCCCAGTAGTGGGATTGCTGGGTCATTTGGTAGTTCTATTTGTAGTTTTTTAAGGAACCTCCATACTTCTCTCCATAGTGGCTGTACCAATTCACATTCCCACCAGCACTGCAAGAGTGTTCCCTTTTCTCTACACCCTCTCCAGTATTTATTGTTTCTAGATTTTTTTTTTTTTTTTTTTTTTTTTTTTTTT
>RJWK010023951.1:0-28729 GCA_004363435.1 Platanista minor | reverse complement strand
CCCGGACCGGGGCACGAACCCGCGTCCCCTGCATCGGCAGGCGGGCTCCCAACCGCTGCGCCACCAGGGAAGCCCCCTCTCAACATGTTTGTCCAAATCTCTCAGCGAGTGACAAGGTATAGCTACCTCTAGGAAGTGGGGGGATGCAGGTGACCTTGGGGATGACCACTCATGTTCAAAAGCTCCTGTCCAGAAGACACCTACCTGCCACCTCCCTTGCCAGTTCCTTTTGCATCTGGACACCAGGAAGCGGCTGAAGAGGGCAGAGGAACCCAGCCCAGCACACAAAGCAGGCCCAACTCTCTGAAGCGTGGAGCCGGGGGTTAATCTCCCCTCTTCCCAGCTGGGCAGCCATGGCACTGGATGGCAGCAAGTCCAAGAAATCTCACCTGGGCCCTGAGTCTGCCCGACCTCCTGGGGACCCTGGGCTCCCGTTCTTGGGACTCAGGCCCTTGCTGTCTCTATTCCACTTTTGAGAAAAACAAGGCAGGTTTGATCCCTGTGGGGTCTTGGAGGATGCTGTGAGTTAGTGCCTACTGTGTGCTGGGTACTGTGCTGAGGGCCTCTGAAGCATTAGTTTATTGAATTCTCATATTGCTTTGAGTTAGGTGCTATTACCATTCCCCCTTCAGAGAAAACTGCACCGTGAGGGACTTGTCCAGGGTCAGCAGGAGTCGAACTCAGGTCCTCGTTAACAAAGTTTCCTGCTACTCCCTCAGCCCCAGCTCTGTATCCTCATCCTTAGACTCTCTGTGTGACCCTAGGAAAGTAGCTAGCCCTCTCTGGGCCTCTGTAAACCAAGGGCAAGGTCTCATCGTGGTGATCAGGCATCTTTGGGGACCATGTGTTCTGAGCCGCCACCCTCTTGGCCTTGGCCTCTGTGGGCCTGGAGGTCTGGGATGAATCAGAGAGGATAGTGCTTTCACTTCCCAGCCACTGGAAGCTGGAAGATGGATTCCGCTCAGCCCGTGCAGGCCCATAAATCACCTGGCTCCAGAGGCGGCTTCAGCGGCCATCAGGAGGGTGCAGGCTGCACGGGGCCTGTCCGTGGGCGCCAGTATGGGGCCCAGCCCACACCCACCTCCAGAACAGACTTAAGTGCTATTTATTCCCTCACCCTCCACCCTCTGGGGAGCTATCAGCAGGAGAAGAAAGCCATTGCTTAGGCCGGGAGGAAGGCAGTGGTGGGAGGCTTTAGGTCCTGTGCAGGGTGTCATGACAGTGGTCCCCTCGGGCAGGGGCCCATCAGTGGGCTGGGGGTGGTCAGGGGACTGACACATGTTGGGGGGTGGATTCCTGCCTCTACGGGTTTGTCTTCTCTGTCTCCACTCTCCACAACCCTCCTCCCCAAAAGGGAGCCAGAGGGCTAAAGAGGTAGGAGGAAAGTTACATTCATTGAGTGCTGACGGTTCCCCAAGCACTTGGGAACTAGTCTCTCAGTTACATCCTCTCCACAAGCCAGAAGGTGTAATTTGCCTCTGAGGAAGAAGCTCAGAGAGATTTAAGTGACCCGCTTAGGACCTCACAACTACTCAGTGGGCGGGGCTGGGAGTGAGCTGCAGGTCTGGGCTGGGCCTCTGGGTTGAGAATGGAGACTTGCCTTCATCTCATCCCCAGGCTATGGTGCAGACAGGGTGACCAGCTGGGTACTTTGAGGTGGAGTAAAGACTCTTACTCACCAGGCAGTCATCGGGCCCTCCCATGGCAGTGGAATAACAGGGAGGACCTTTAGTCTTCACACCTTGGTTGGATCCAGGAGACATTTGGTCCCTGCCCAGCTCTGAGGCCTGTGCCTCTAAGGGTGGGTGGTGAGGTCCAGCAGAGAGCAGATGTGCACAGCAGGCTCCCCTGGTCTGCCTCCTCTCCTCTCCGTATACCCATCAGATGGCCCCCTCCATTCTCTGAGGCCGCACCTTCCCAGCGTCCAGGCCCCAACTCTCCCAGGCCCTTCCCCCAGGCCTGTTATCTTCTCAGTTTCCATCATGGAGCTCTGCCCCATAGTTCCAGCTCCAGCACCACTCACTTCTTCCCATCGGAGGCCCCAGAGAGTAAACCGAGAGCCTGCCTCCATGTCACAGACTCTGTGCCTCTGTTTCCCCATCTGCCAAGCAAGAGAGCACGGGACACACAGGGGTTGTCCAATGGCACTTGTGCCTCTGATCGTCCTGCAATTCTGTAGGTCTGAGCTTTCCAGCCTTGGGCTGAGCTACAGTGCACTTTAGGGTTTCGGGGGAGGGTGGCTGCTTCTGGGAGTGCTCTCAGAGGCCCCCTTTTGGCCAGGTAGGGACAGGAAAATATCGATACTCCAGGGAGCTGTCCAAGACTGTGACTAGGTACCAACCTTAACACCTCCCTTGAGTGAGGGTACCTCTCACTCTCTGAGCCTCACAACGGCCCTTTTAAGGGTGACGAAACGGAGGTGCTGGCTTTCCCATGGCCACACATCTGGGCAGTGTCAGAGATGGGACAGGAACCAGGTCTCCTAATCCTTCACCTGCACGAGTGCTGCCAGAGGGGTGATCTAGCACGTCCTGCACTGCAGGGTGGGGGTGGGGCGGACTCTGGGACAGGCGATGGGAGGAAGGTCAAGCCTCCTACCTCCTTCCTGAAAGCTCCTGTGCCCTGAGGGGTACCTCCTTTCTGGCGCCGGAGGGGGCGGAGAAGATCTCAGAGCCTCAGCATCTCCCCTCCTCACCTGGACAGCAGTTGCCTGGCCTCAAGGCTCGTACCTCTTGCCTTGACCCTGTCATGTAGCCATTCTGGGTGGCTTCCAGAATTGTCAGCATCATATACTTTACTGTCCTTCTCATGTTCTGCCTGCCTCCTGGGACGCACCCCTCCCAGCCTTCCAGGCCACATCTACAGCCACCTGCTGGGAAGCCTCTTCTGATTACCTCTAGCAGATGTGCTGCCTACCTGGTCTCAACCCCATATGCTGCCGTCCCCATGGCGTTGTCATCGTTACAGCAATTACTGGTTAAGTCCTTACTATGTGCCAGGCACTGTGTATAAACTCCTCCAGTCCTCACTTGAGCTGATTATTAGGATTAACGTCTCCATTTTACAGATGAGGAAGTTGAGGCACAGAGAGTTTCATTTGCCTGGTGTGACACCTCACTAGTCAGGGAAGTTATTTGGTATGCGCCCATCTCCCCTCCCTGGGGACTGCAGGCTGTAGTATGGCTCACTGCTCTATCCCATCACCCAGCATAGCTGCTGAGTGACTGATGGCCGGTCAAGTGCCGTGAGAGATGCAGGGGGCACACAAGGATGAACCAGACCCAGCCTTCTGGGAGCTCACAGGCTCTGAGGAAGGACTACCCACACCAAATGCCGCTCTAAGAGTTTTGGGGAAAGAGACTAATCGTCACTGTGTGAGGCCTGGAAGGCTGGCTTCGGTGGGGGCCTTGGAGGGACCATAGACCAGAGTGAGGCGTGGACCTGCCCAAGGTCACACAGCAAGTTTGAGGCAGCAGTGGGGCTGAGACCCCGGGCTGCCAGTATGACGTGCCTTCTTGCACCTTGCAGCCAGCTGTAGGGCCCCTGCGTCTGTGCTTTTTCAAGGACACATGGTCTCAGACGCCTCCATGATGCTGAGCTGTTCAGTGAGTGGCTCTGGTCCTTCTCTCCCCTCTATTAAAATTTTAAAAAAAGAAGAAAGAAAGAAATCCAGGCATTGTTCCTGACTGCAGCTGGTGCCAACTAGAATCCTGCCGAACAGAATGGAGCCGAGAGCCCTGCCGCCCAGGGGCCTGGCTGCTGACATAGGGCCTTTCTCTTTTGCTTCCCAAGGGGGGACCAGGCTGATGCTCCATGGGCACCCTCTCCACCTGCCTCCCTGGCCACAGCCCTGAGCCTCCTGCTGCCCTCACCCTTTTTGCGAAAATCCGAAAATCCGATGCCACTTGGGAGGGCCATTAGCCCCCTGCCTTCCTTCCTCATCTCCCCACAGCCTGGGGTGAGCTGGGCCTCCCTCCCTGACAGCCTGGCCCCTCACCCTACCGGGAGGGGCCTGCGATGCCTGTCTGGGAGAGTGGCAGAAATCCTTTCTCCATGGAATCATTTGGAACACTGGTTCGATTTCAGAACATACCAGGATTTTCCATCTTCCCCGCCCCCAACCTGACTTGGCAGGTACCAATCCTCAGCTCACCCACTAAGGCAGTAGGGAAGGCCTGGGTGGGGGGGGGGGGGTGGGGTGGGGGGAGGGCGGGCGGCGACAAACAGCTCTGCCGATACATAAACGTGCTTTTTAAAGTCACTGGTTTGCCTGCTCCGTCTGCTCAAGAGACTTGATCTTAGGAGATTAAAAGGCTTCTCCAAAAGTCTCCCTTACTATCTTTATTTCATTGCCCCTCACTTGCCCCTTTAGAACTTTGAGCTCTGGTTTACACCCCCTCTCCCCCGCCTCACACACACACAATGAGCTGATCTGGCGCAGGTTTCCCCAAATGTCAGCCCTGAGAGAGCAGCAGCCTCGCCACTACCCAGTGTCCACTGGGAACCCTTGGGCTTGACCCAGCCAACAAAGCCGGCTTTCCAATCTCCGACTCTCCTACAATGGGCACAGCACATTAGAGTCTGTAAAGAGCACTTTCTGCCTCACCTGAGTGCCACAGCAGCCTCAGGAGGCAGGCAAAAGTCGACCCACTTGGCAGAGGAACAAACTGAGGGTTCAGGAGTCCCGGTGGTTTGGCCAAGGTCATACAGGAAGGGGCAGAGTTGGAATGGGAAGCCTGATCTGTTGATCCCATGTCACTAAGCAGGAGTGGGGACCCTAGTGGTAATGGCCTCAGACGACAGCATTCCCAGCTCTCCAAATGCTTCCAGGAGACAGGATCTCAGATATACTGATGCTTTCAACAAATATTTATCGCATACCTGCTACGTGCCTGGCACAAAACTAGGCAATGGAGATCCAACAGTGAGCCAAACAGATGTGGTCCGTGCTTATATTCTTATGTGGAGGAGACAGACCCCAAACACACTGTGCAGGAAAGTGTGCCTGTCCTCCCCTACCCCACCCCAGCCCACGTGCCCTGGAAGGAGCGCTGGCCGAGAGGCTGGGAGACACAGGTTCTGGTCCCAGTGTTGCCACTGACTCCCCGTGTGACGTTAGACAGTGTTTTCCATCTGTGAAATCTGCAAGCATGTGGCTCCTCATGCCCTACTCCCAGCCTCTGAGTCAAGTGGTTAATAATTTCCTGGCATGAATAATTACCCTGATTAAGTTTTTTCTTAAATCTGACTTTTCATAAGTTCTGGAGCCAGAAAGGGGCTTTTGACGTCATCTACTCTGAGCCCCATCACTAACAACGAACCCCTTGGTCTCATTTCTTCCCAGGAGGTGACTGTCTCTGCTTGCATCTTTCTGGAATTGGGGAGCTTGCTCCCTCACGTAGCAGATAATGCCTAGTGGTGTGCTGCTAAATGTTTAACAGCTGGCTCTCCAAAGCAGGGAAAACATGATTTGTAGCATTTGCTGATTTCGCATGGTGTAAAATACTCCCACCACGGCCAATTTTAGGCTGCCACCTTAATATCAACTAGGTCAGGCAGTTCCTGAAAATTTAACAGTCGGCTCCTGCGAGCCAGTCCAAACTGGCCCCAACACACCACTGCCCCGCCCCACAGAGAAGCCCTGTCCAGCTTTACTTGCTGGGAAGTTCTTCCTGTTATTGAGCAAAACATCTAATTGTCAGGAACTCCAGCCTGGAAATGCTGAGCTACTTCTCTGGGGTGTCATACGACAAGGGGGACCTTTGGCCCCATGAAGCCCTTCAGAGAATTGGAGGAATTGACCCTGTCTCCCCACGAGAAGGGTAGTTCCTGGGCCAAGTGGGGTCAGTGTATATTCACCCACCGTCCCTCCCCCCTCCCCCCTCCCTTTTTCCCCCCTCCTTCCTCAAATATTTATTGGGCCTCAGTGACATGACAGGTATTGTACTAGGTACTGTGGACACAGTGACCCATGTCTGCTCACACTGGCCCCCTCCAGCTGGAAAGTCTCCCCACTCGGCCTGTCCACCTTTGAGGCTACGCTCAGATGTCACCCACTCTCAGAAGCCTGCCCTGACCTCCACCCCTTCCTTTCCCTCCCAGAGCCCCACCCTCCCAGAGCCTTTATCAGTCCCTGTTTGGCACTTATCACGTTCTACCTTGGATTACAGCTATTTGTGTACGCAGCTTATCTCGCTGCCAGACTGAGAGGCAGCGTGGGCTTGTTGAAAGAGCATGGACTTTGGAGCCTCACGACCTGGCCCTGCATCCCAGCCCTGCCACTTAGGGCTGTGGGCCCTTGGGAGCTTACACACACCACCTCTTGGAGCCTCAGTTTCCTTATCTGTAAAGTGGGGCTGGTGATAACTACTAAGGTGGTTTGACCATTAAATGAGATTAGAAATGTAAACCTCCTTTCCTGTCCCTGTCTGGACTCTCATCCTCTTAGGGACAGATTATGTCCAGTGCCTCTTTGTATTCTCCTGGTTATAACAATAACAGTATAACTATTAACAACACTGGCAAACACTCACGTAGCACTTACTGTGTACAAGGTATTATTCTAGGAACTAACACAGGTTAACTCACTTCATTATCACAACAACCTGGTGGCCTTGGAACTATTATTATTCCCATTAATAGATGAGCAATCTGAGGCTCATAGAGGTTAGATAATAAGCCCGAGCTCACATAGCTTGTGAGTGGGAGAGTTGAGATTTGAATCCAGGAAAAGCTGCTCCAGAGCCTTAGCTGTTGAACGCTACATCACATGGCCACGGTACAAGGGCTTGGAGGGGCTTCTGGCAGTGCACCCCAGCCTGTGGACATCTTTTCCTTGACCTGTGGGATGGGAGTGGGGGTGTACCAAGATGCTCCTCGTCTGCCCTCTAGGACCTCCCAACAGGTAAAGTGGTTTGTATTGATGAGAGGAAAGTCTCTAGGTCCCTGGGGGGGAAGCGGGCCAAGAGGCCACTAATGGACAAGTCAATCAGAGAAGGCTTCGTGGAAGAGGTGGCATTTGCCGTGGTCCTTGACAGGTGAAGAGGACTTAGACTGGGATGGACAAGACAGAACAGCAGGAGCAAAAGTGTAGAGGTGGGGGAGGTATATTAGGGGTTCCTTTAGGTGTCAGGCTAGCCATTTCCCCTTGTTCTTGAGGGTGGGATGGAGCAGACAGGATGAATGTGGGGAGGCATGTGTCAGTTGCCCAGTCTGCACTCAGGAATAGTCGAGGGAACTGTTTTTAGTTCAAGGGAGGGAGGCCTTGAAAGCCAGCACAGACCCTAAGGAGCTGAGAGCCAATAGGGCTGCTCCAGAGGCCGGACTGGCATTTTGCCTCTCTATAATCTACTCTGAGATTCCTGAGTGCAGCTTGCTCCCTGCTCCCATCCCTCCATTTCTCCAAGCCTCAGTTTCCCCACCTGCAGAATGGGCATGAAGAATGGAACTTTTTTAGCCAGTTGAAGGATGAAACAGGCCTGGTTGGGGGGATGTGCCTCACACTCCGGGGGCAGAAAGTAGGTGGGAAGTATGGGGGTGGGGGGAATGAGAAGGTAAAAGGGGAGGGGTGGGAGGAGCTCCGTGTGCACGGCCAGTGATCGCCAAGCCTGCCAAGTTGGCTGAGGTTGTGCCTCGTGATTCCTCCAACACCACATGCTCCATTTTCCTGGCATTGCCAAAGCCTGCCCAGCTCTGCTGCCTTAGAAGCAATCTTCCTTCCAGGCTTCTGCAAGGACAGCTCCTGGCAGGCTCTGGTCTGACCCTGTTCCTCCAGTTCAGCCCCACCATGGCCCCTCCAGGTAGCATTAATTGTACCGACAAATCCCTGAGGGCATTCATTGTGTGCCAAGGGCCGTTTTAACGGCTTCCCTTATATTAACTAATTGAATCCTCACAAACACACTGTAATTACATTTCAAGCGAGGAAACTGAGGCACAGTTTAAGGTTAAGCCAGGTGGTCTCAAGGCGGTTCCCTGGTAGGACAGGTGAAGCCTGAGGAATGGAGAAAGCCCGTGGAGTTTAGAGGCAGGCCCCGCGAGGTAGTTGTCTGGACACCTTCTAGCTGTTTCCCTGTGGGAAATACTCCAATTCGAGCCCCCTCACACTTTTCCTTTCTGCTCATTTCAGAGTTCTCAGGCAGCGCCTCTGTCCATACATGTGCCCACGTGACCACACGTTTGACACCTTGGTCACCCAGACTCACATAGACATTCACACATGTGGTTCACCATCGTAGATTCACAGACGCGCACACACACACACACACACACAAACACACACACTTCTATGTCCCTGAAATGACACACAGTGGGGTCTGTGAACTCACACTGCCTTCCCCTTGCTCCACACCCAGCCTCTGAGGATGTCCCTCCGGCCCAGGTATTTGCATTCTTGTCCGTTCAAACCGATGGGTCCAGATGTGTACACAGAGAGTCCCCTTTTTACGGCAGGTCCCGCCCATAACATTGCCCCCGCTCCGCTCCTCCCGTGAGAACTGGCCTGGGGGTGCGGTTGGGGCTTGGGGGGTGGATGGTTACCCTTCCCCCAGCCCCACAAGCTGCTGGAAAAACAGCAGGAAGAGGAGAGTGAATTAATCCTGGCCTCCCCTCCCCCGGGCTCTCTGTGATGCTAATTCCTTCCGCCTTTGATCCAGCCCAGGCCCCTAACTCTGAGCGGGGAGCCGGTGCTGGGCTGGCCTGAGATTAGGGCTGCCTGGGTGAAGCCCGGGGCGCATCCCCAACGTGGCAGACTGGGGTTTCTCCTCTGGGGAGGGGTCTTGGGGATTAGAGCTCTGGTTACTGACCCTGGCATTCACGATGCATTCTCCTTCGCCAGAACTTTCTCACTTTCTCTCCTCTTCCGAGGGGACCCCGGGGTTCCCCTTTTACACAGGAATAGAGTGCGGCCCAGGGTGAAAGGACGCCAGAGGCTTCTGGGCCAGTGAGTGGTGGGTCCAGACCCGGAGCACAGGTTTTCCAGTCTCCAGGCTCTCCCTGTTTCCACTGAGGGTCTTTGTTTATTCTGGTGACTAAAAAAAAAAAAACCCCAAAAAACAAACAAACAACGATATTTATGGAGTAGTCACTACATGCCAGGAACTGTGTCTTAAAGCATCATTCTGTTCATTCCTCACAGCAGCTTTGTCATGGTCCCACTTTCCAGGTAAGGAGACTGCTCCATGTAACTGTTGCAGTGGTGACATCTGGATTCAAACCCAGGACACAAGCTGAGCAGAGTCCCTCACTGTACAGAGAGGACACTGAAACCCAGAGAGGGGAAGGACGAAGCCCACAGAGATAGGTGGCTGGGCATTTATCTCCTACCTTCCTAGCCACACCTGGAAATGACTGGAATCTTCTACGGACGCAGTGGAGCTGGGACAAGAGTCCAGCCCCTACACTGCCTTAGAGTCGGAGATAAGGTACCTGTGAGGATGCCAAGCATAATCACATAGAGGTGTCTCATCCAACCAGGCCTTGGAACAGCCTTGTAAACTTGGGCATAAACACAATTAAAACTTTTATTACATAATATTTCACACATATAAAAGACTACTTGTAAGCCATGAAGCACATTAAATGAACCCTCATGACCCCTACACTTAAGAGTATGACAGACACCAGTGAGGATCTGCCCCTCCCAGCCCCTCGCTTCCCAGAGGGAACCACTACCTGACGTTCATCCATTGCTCCCTTCCTCACTTTGACACATGGTTTTAGCACAGGTGTGGGATCTCTGGGCTAACTGCACTTTTGAGACATTGAATTATATGTATGCTGCATTCCCAGGGGAAGTGACTTCTTTAAAGGGAAAGAGGAGGAGTTTTGAGGGCCAACTCACACCCATGTGTCTCTTTCCTTCAGGAGCTGCCTTCTGCACTAGCTCCCTGCTCTGGGTCTGTTTGCAGTGTGGTGCCCCATTTTGCCCTCTCCCTCCCGAGAGTGCTCTGAAAAGGACACTTCTTCCTGGTGCAGCCAGCAGAAGCAGGACAGGTACCCGGGCAGCTGGCATTCCCTGAACAAGGCATGCCACTATGCCTTTGCATAAGCTTTTCCCTCCACCTGGAATGTCCTGCCCACCTAGTCTGCTCAGGAAACCCAGCTCCTTCTAGGTCCCACTCCAAGGTTCCATTTGCTGGGAGGTCTTCCCTGTGATCCCCATTCCCTCAGCCCCCAGCAGAGTTGGATGTGCCCTCCTCTACCCTGTCAGAGTCCTTGGACATCTCTCTGTCAGCCCTTATCCCAGGGCAGATATTCTAGTAGTTCCCAAGAGCAGCCTTTATCCCCAGATCCCAGGCATAGCCGGTGTCAGACCTGGGCAGATGTTCCCAGAGTGACCAAGATAGAATCTGGGTGAAGGTGACAGCAGATGGATGTCCCTGTTGGACCCCATGGCCTGGACCTCCAAGGTCCTAGCCAGTTTGCTCCAAAGCCCGTCTTGACGGGGGATTTGGATGCCAGGCTGGGAGGAGACTGTCTGAGGCTTGGGGCTGCTGTTTACCCATCTGCTGTGTTGACATGTGTGTGCAAGACGTGTGCAAGCCAGTGGGTATGTCAGCTGGTGGGTGTGGTCACAGGTGTACATACGTTCACATATGTGCTTACACACGTGTGCATACACGTAGTCCCAAGTCCACAGGCCCCGAGGAAACAAGCAGGGGCACTTCCTTTTCCTGTTTTCAACTGCCCCTCCTGCACAAGCCTGTCTTCTCTCTGAGCATCACACCGCACACATTTATGGAGTGCCTGCGGTGTGCAAGACCCGAGGGGCTGGGCAGAGCAGAGTAGGGGGCAGCTGGCCCCTGAGAGGACAGGAATGACAGAGGGGTTGCACACCAGCTACCCGTCCTGCTCTCCCCTATGCACTAGCCCTAGAAGCCAGGTGCCACTGTCTCCTCTTCCCTTTAGAAGCCCCTGAAGTTCAGAGGCCAGACAGGGGCACCAGTGGAGACAGGTGGACGAGACCAGAAGCTCTGTGCTCAATTCCCAGTCCTGGGTGCTGGATGGTACAGGGCCTGCCAGAAACCCCTGCTTCCCAGGGAAACCTGGTATTGGGAGGGGCTGCCCAGAAACCTCCCAGTCACTCTGCTTTCCCCCTGCTGGAAACCACACTTTTTGAGTGACATTTCCTGGAGCATCCTGTAGGAGGGCACCATAACCGTTAGCAGCAGCAGGGACTAAGGGTAGCCCTGAGCTGAGTCAGACAGGACAGTGTGGAACAGGGCCAAAGGTCTGAACTGGGGACCGGGGAACTGCCCCCACCCCCAACACTCACACACACATGCATGCATGTGCACACACAAATATACACGTGCATACACGCACGCACCCATGCACACGCAGAGAGGCGATCACGGTAGCCTAAGGTCACACACAACCAGTGCTGGCCCTCTGCCTCCCAGCCCTGTTTACTCTTTTAACTCAGGCTGCCCTAAAGGGTACCTATGGCTGCCAGGCTTCCGGCTTGCCTCCATCTGAGAACCAGGGCCCAGTGGCTGAGGGAGATGACCTTGGGGGTGGTTAGGCGTTCTTTCTGCAGCACCATTAGCCTGTTGTTCAGGTGGGAGGGGGACGTGGGGTACCCAGTGTGAATATGGAGGCCAGAGGAAGGGACAATTCCTGCCTTTCCTCCTCCTGACGCCCAAATGCAACCCGAAAGGCCCTGCATGAAGACCTCTTTCCTGTGATGAGGATGCCCTGCGGCCTGGTAATCAGGAACTGGCTCTGGATTCTGACGGCCCTGCGTACACCCTGGATTCCTCGTTTCTAGCTGCAGGGTTGTGGGCAGGCCGCTTCACCTGGCTGGAGCGCAGTCCTGAACCTGTACCAAGAGGAGGAACACACTCACTTCCAGGTGTTTGGGGATGGTGGCCCAGGCCAGTGCCCGGGAAATGGCCGACAGGTGGTCAGCGCTTGTTCTTGTGAGTGGTCCTGCAAGGCCAGGCTGCACTGTGTCCAGACTGCCTGGTCCAGACTCGGGTCTGGCCTCCGGAGAACCAAGCTCTGTCTTGGTGCTGCCTCACCTGCTGGGTGAACTTGGGTGCCTCACCCTCCTCAGCCCCGAATGAGCACACCAGTTTGAGGGGCTAGAAAGACCAGTCAGATGGGAAGGGCCTTGCAAATGCCCACTTTGGGGATGCTGGGGTGGGGAACAGGCCCCTGGTGGGACCTCTTCCTTCTGGCCCCCAGAAGGGCTGAGAGCTGCACGTCCCTCACAGAGGGGAGAGTGTGTTCATTTGGGGACCCTCTCTGAGCCCTGTGCCTGCCCTCCCCGCCGGCCCCTGAGCTGCCAGGTCGGAGAGCTCTCCCTTGGGGAGTCTGAGGCCGCTTTGAAGCTGGGAAGTTTGTACTGGAGGGGCAGAGGCAGCCTGAATTCAAAGCATCTCTCCTGGCCCTTAATTACCTTTCTTCACCCATAGGTGGAATTTCCACTCAAAGAGCTAAAGAAAGGCACCCGCTCTGCCGCGGGGGACTGGGCTTCCCCGTTGCCTTTGTGTGACAGCCGCCAGCGGGGTGGTGGCAAGCAGCTTGGGTTTCTGATTTTAATGATTTCCTGAATTCATTCCGTTTCCTACCTCAGGGAAAGGAGCAGAGGTGATCCTTTTGAAAATTCACATAATTGCTTGTATTTGATTTTTATTAAAATGCATTCAGGAATAATGTGATTGCCGCCTTTATTACGCTGTTCATCCATCTGGCATGGGGAATCAGCCTGGAAAAAGAGGTGGGTGCAGGAGCCTGGTGTGTGGTAGGGAGCCGGGACAGCCCCGCACTGGCCAAGTGGCACTGGGGGAGCCCAGCCCCGGCTGCTCCTGCCCTGGGAGGTGAGGTGATGACCCGGCTCGGCCCACTGCATGGCGAGCTGGAAGATGGAAGGCAGGGCTGAGCGGGGAGGGCTGCGAGCACACTCTAGGTGTCCTCCCCACCCCACCCTCTCCCCTTCTGTGCCTCTTCCTCCCAACCCTGAGTCCCCAGAGGCTGAGAGCCACAGCGGTCTGCCCTCCCAGCATCCCTCGCACGCACACGTCCCTCGGCTCCTCCAGTTGCCTGCACCTTACTGTAGCCTCCTTGCTGGTTTCGCTGGCTCCAGGCTCAGGGCCCTCAGTCCAACTTCCCACTGCCCCCCTGATCACGCCACTCCTCTGCTCAGGAACCTTGGTGGCTCCTGAGGGCCCCTTTCCTGCCAGGGCCTTTTGCTTTGGGATCTTCACCTGCAGTGGAAAATACCTTGATCTCTTGTCAGACTCGGTTCTGAAGTTGCTCTGCTTTATACTGGGCAAGTCCCTGCCTCTCTGAGCTTCAGTTGACTGATTAAGGAAACATGAGCACCAAGGCCTTCGGGATAGGGTCACTGAGAGTGAACCACGGGGTGTGTAACTCACACAGCGTGGTTTGGGGGGTTGGGGAATCATGTGACTTGGCCCGGTGAGAGGTCAGAAGCGCTCAGCAAAGGCTTGGGGAGAGAGGAAGGGCACATTCAGCCCTGGCCCCCACTGAGGCCTCAGACCAGCTGAGGTGGCCACAGGAACGGCGATAGCATTTACTTCTAGCGCTTCTGCCCTCATGGCCCGAGGCCCTTCCCCTCCTACCAGCAGAGAGTTCTGGACAGGACCCGGCCCAAGCTTTCAGCCTAGCAGGTAAGAGTGGGGCTCACTGTTCTTCCTGCCTCTGGCTGCCCTTGTGGGGGATGGGGGTTGCAGTTTCTGTGAAGGGTCAGAGATGCGTTCGCTGGGCTTCCTGGAAGTGGGGGGGGGGGCTCTTGGGCACAAGAAACTAGGATGTGCTCTTGACTTCCCTGCTATCCCTGAAGCTGTTGGTGAGATGCTTTGAGGGGTTGGGTTTGGCAGCTGGGTCGGGCCAGGTGGAGCCACCCGGTGCCCTGGGGTGTGGGTGGACCCTTGGGTGTTGGAGGCAGGCCCTCTCCACTCAGCCTCCAGTCTCCCTAAGGAGGTGGGGGGGGGGGTCTGCCTCTGCTGGGTGGGCTGCACAGGGAGTCAGGTTAGCATGCAGGGCGTGGGCATACGCATCCAGAGCCCCGGTGGGTGCTTTTAATTTCTGTGAAAAGGCCATCTTCACAGAAAAAAAAAAAAGACAAACTTTTGTGCCGGTTTTCTTTTTTATGTGCTTGTTTTTATGCAAATCATTTGGCGGTGGATACAGCCGGGGGAATTCAGAGAGTGGAGGCCGTACATTTAGAAATTCAACTGTGTGGCCCCTGAGGGCCAGCTGGGGCCCTACCGTCTAGGCCAGCACTCAGTACAGGGTGCGGCGCAATGCTTAGTCCACCATCTGGCCTCTCAGCCTTGGGGAAGCTGTTACCCGCGCTGGAATGCCCTTCCCTGTTCTTCTCTGCTTGGAAGACTCCTCCGTGAAGCCCATGCCACACCAAGCCTCCCTGGATGTGTTCACCCTCCGGTTCTGATACCTGCTCACTCTGCCTGCCTGTCCCAGGAGCTGCCTGGGTTCCCTGGCACCGGTTCACATCCAGTCTCTGCAGTCAGTCTGTGAGTCTGTCTAAGAGGGCAGGCCCAGTCCTCAGTCATGGGGAGGGCCATGCAGGGAGCTGGGAAAGTCCTCTAGTCTCAGCAGAGGAAATCCCAGCCCAGAGGGGCAAAGGGTGACCAACACCTTCCCTAGGACCAAGGGGTTTCCTGGGATGCAGACTTTCACCGCTAAATTGGGACAGTCTCCATCACCCTAGCTAGTGCTGCTTGCTCAGGGCCCAATAGCAAGCCCAGGCCCTGAACCTCCTGATTCCCAGGCTGGCACCATGTCCTGATGCTGTCACTATAGACAGTCAGTACCTTCTTTTGGGGGAGGGGGACACTGAGACCCCTTGGGTGTCCAAGAGACTGGCCCAAGGCCATGGGTGAGTGGGTACAGAGCTAGACAAAGGGACCACCAGCCGTTGAGCCTCTGGCTGGTCCCTGCATCCAGGGAAAGGGCTTGCCCCAAGGGAGGGGAGAATGGTTGAGCTTTGTAGTCCTGTGGCCTGAGTGTCACTCCCCGGGCCATCTCAGACCCCACCTCCCAGCTCCCCAGCTCCGTGCTTGCAGGGCTGAGGAGGGGCTGAACCTCCCTCCCCCACTGCACCCCAGCCTCCCCTCCCCACCAGGCCCCAGGCCCTGAAGAGCAGAGCTCCTTATCAGATCTTGGTTCTCTCCTCTGCTCTGCTGCCTCTGCCTGGCCTCTGCCCCCAACCCCCATAGCCCTTTCCTCTCAGAAGTTCCTTTTCCGTCACCAACGCACGCAGCCTGCAGAGATGTTGGTTTCTGTTGCTTTAAAAAAAGTTTCCTTTTGGTGAGGGCGGTAAGGGGTTGTTTACTGGGCCTGCAAAGCCTCACCGTGGGCTGCAGCTGGGGGGTGGATTTGGGCCCGAAGGCTGCACGCACAACCCTGAGCCTCTGGATCCTGTGCAAAGGCAACAAGTGTGGAATAAACACCTGCTGTGCCCCCAGCTCGGGGCTGGGCTCTGCAGCGCCTACTGTATATTCACACTCCCTCGGGAACCTGTGCATCTGGGCCGGGGGTTTATCATCCGTTTCCCAAAGGAGGTAGCTGAGGTTCAGCAGAGGTGGCTGGGCCCCAGGCCTCTGGATTCGTGGTCCGGACTCTGCCCACCACACCGTGCTGCCTTCAGAGCTCCCCATTCCAACCTCCTCCTTCCTTACCTGACTTTCCCCACACACACAGGGCCCAGGCTCTCCCCAGCTGGGGGACTGCTTCCTGAAGCCCCCGTCCTAGCATCGTGGTCCCTCTGTGGGTAGGGCATGAGCTCTGGCCATGTCACCAGAGCTGGATTTGAATTTCAAGTCCTCCTGCTGTGTGACCTCTGGCAAGTTGCTTAGCCTCTCTGAGCATCAGTTGGCTTAGCCATCAAATGAGAGAAACTTGGAGAAATCCCTGAGAGAGACTGGTGGACTCTGAAGGCTGTCAGGCAGGGGGCTGGGGTCTCTGTCTACTTAACAGGGGCCTCAGGAAGTTTCAACTGTCAGCCAGGTCTGGGGAATTGGCAGAGGTGGTGGGGAACTGCTGAAGGTGGGTGAGTGAGGGAGCACCACAGTGAAGACCATGTTCCAGAAGGATCGTGTAGGCATCAGTGTGGGTGAAGACTGCAGGGGAGAGGTAGAGGCAGGGGGGCTGTTGAAGGGGGCTTTGACTTCCTTTTCAGAAAAATAAGGTGATGTTCTCCCTACCCCACACCCCTGTCCATGCTCACCCCCTGCAACCAGGAGCAAGAATCATGGAGGCCAGACCATGATGGTGTGCCAGACTCCAGCCCAGGACAGATTCCCCCCACTGGCCTCCTCCCAGCTTCAGCTGTCATGCCCTGTGGGAGGAGGAACTGGAGGTTTAAGGGGTCCTGAACCCCAGCCCACACCAGCGGCCAGGTGTGACATAGGGTGTCCTCCTCCCCCCAACAGCCCCAGTGTCCCTGAGAAGTGTTGGCAAGCCAGGTCCACCTGAGAACAGCAGTTTCCATTTCTCACTGACCTCTTCCCCTGGGTTTCCTAAACCTCTTGCTTCAAGCCTCCTGACACTACCTGAGTGAGTCCTTGAGAAAACTCCCTCCAACCCCTCACCTTACAGGTAAAGAAGTCCCCCCCCAGAGCAGGGCAGCAACTGGGCCGTCAGTATACACTTCCCCTGCCGCAACTCCGGCCTCCCCGCATCCAGGACATGGGAGGGAAGCTCATGATGCAGGGAATCGAAGGCCATCTCTTCCTGTGAAGGAAGCACCTTTTCTGTAAAGTGAAGAGTTCCCCTGACATGTGTCTCCCTGTGTCACAGGCATTCTTAAAGATGAACGATCCTCCGCCACCTGTACTAGGTTTCCCTGGGGATAAGCCACAGCTTGGAGGAGCTGAGGAGGCCGGGAAACTTTACCTGAGGAAACTTTACTGTTCCCCCTTCTCCTGAAGTTTGTTAGATGGAGAGTGTGGAGAGTGGGAGCACCTTTATGTGGGTCCATTCAGGCTGCTACAGTAGAATACCATGGACTGGGTGGCTTATAAACAAGACATTTATTTTTCACAGTTCTGGAGGCTGGGAAGTCTAAGATCAAGGTGGTGGCAGATTCAGTGTCTGCTGAGAGCCTGCTTCCTGGTTCATAGACAGCTGTCTTCTCACTGTGTCCTCACATGGTGGAAGAGAGCTCTCTGGGGTCTCTTTTATAAGGGCACTAATCCCACCCATGAGGGCTCCACACTCAGGACTTAATCACCTCCCCAAAGTCCCACCTCCTAATACCATTACCTTGGGGGTTAGGATTTCAACCTATGAATTTCCAGAGGCAGCATTCGGACCATAGCAATCTTGTTCTGGCAAAGGTTCTTTAATGGCAGGAAAGAAGGGTGTTTGAGTTTCACAGCCCTCCTGTGGCCGTTGTACCCACTTCCGAGACAGGTACACTAAGGCTCAGAGTGAGAGCCTAGATGTCCTTGCTCATATTCAGAGCCTGACTCTCTGGACTTTTGGTCAAGAAGAAAAGTCTCTCTCTGCTTGCTTCCAAGGCATTGCTGCCCTGCCGCTTCCACTGTCGTCAGTTTCTGGCCAGCACACAGTCCCTTGCACAAGAGGAGGGATGCTGTTCCTTGCTAGCCCTGTGGCTGCTCTTGTGATGCTGGGCTCCTCTGCTGTCCACATGCTCAACCCTGTCATAAAAATACTTCTCCAGTTAGTTCTAATTTTAACTCGCATTAGGACCGGCATTGCCTATAAGGCTGGCAACCAGGGGGAATGTGCCTGCCTCACCCTCTCTCCTGGTGAGAGAGGCCTCCAGGCAGGGAACGAGTGCTCACGCTGCTTTGCTGTGCAACCTTCCCCAAGGCTCTTACCCTCTCTGGGCCTCTCCTACATCACCTGCAGTGCCTGCTTTGTGGGATTGCAAGGATCAAAGGATGTGAGTACAGGGAATCAGAAGCCCTTTCTGTGGGCCAGCACTGGGCAGCCACCTTCTGTGTGTTTAATTTGTCTTCACAGCAGCCTAAGATGTCTGACACAGAGTGAGCTTCATGGACCATTTACTGTCTACCCCCCATCTGAGGGCGTTCTGCACAGGAGGATTTTTATAGATATTATGCTGGTATTCCCCTGCGGATCAGGACTTTGCACCCCTTTACCTGGGGGTTTGGGGGCTATAGTAGAAATAGCTCCAGATCCAAAGCTCTCTCTTGTCATCTCAGACAAGATGCTGTAAGGTGGCCTGGAGGGCCTTCGAGGCACAAGACCCCAAGGAGGATGGGACAGACTGAGAAGGAAGGTGGGTAAAACAGGCCCAGACTCGGGTGTGTGACCAGGCCTCAGCATTTCTGGGGGGCCAACCCTGCACCTAGTCCAGCCTCATGCCCAGCGGAGCAGGAGGCCACAGGACGTCAGGGACACACAACTCAGAGCACGAGGGCCTCCGCAGTGGCCAGGACAGAGTGGAGACCCAAGGCCCTGCCCTACTTCCTGGGCACCATGGGGCCTCCCCCTTCTTGAGGCCGAGCGTAACAGCCTGATAACGATGGAGGTGAGATGGTCAGAATTTAGTTTCTTGAAAGAAAAATCCAGAATGTGATACTTCTTGCAGCTGTACATTTTGGTATAGCGTTGTGCACTGGTAATAGTACTATTAGACCCACTGCAGAGATGAGGAAAGTACAGCTCAGAGAGTTTATAATTGTCCAAAGACATCTTGCTTGGAACTGGGGAATCAGAGACCAGAACCTTGGTTTGTTGATATCAAACCCTCTGCAGCTTTTGCCATTTTTATGCCTCCTTGACTGGCAAGATCACCCCACCTGGGGGACAGATAGGACAATAAGGCCCACATGGGAAAGTGACACAGCTAGGAAGTGAGGGAAGACTACCCAGTCTGTGCTTAGACACTAAGCTGCCCTCCTCTTGGTCCAAGCTGCCCACGGCCCATCCAGGAACCCTCTTCTTAAGCCTAAGGCCACCCACACCAGGCCTCCAGGTCCTGACAGTGTGGAGAAGTTCTGGCCTCCTCACCTGCTTCCCACAGTCCTTGCTGGCTGCAGAGCCTGCCCTGGACCCACTGAAACCGCGTCTCAATCCCAGATGTTGCAGCAGGCACAGCCCCGGCCCCGCCCAGGCCTGCCATGGGATCCTCTTCCCCGTGGGCTCTGGGCCTGGGAAGTGATGCCCGCTGGCTCAACCTGAGATTTCAGTGGGTGGGGTTATGTTTTGGGTCAGCAGATCCAGGATCAATGCTTTTGATTTCTAGCATTTCTTTTTCTTTTTTAGAATTTCCATCTCTCTACTTGTATTACCCATTTGTTCATCCATGTGGCCTACTTTTTCCATTAGAGGACTTAGCATACTAATCCTAGCTGTTTTAAATTCCTGGTCTGATAATTCCAATATTTCTGCCATATCCAAGTCTGGTTCTAATGCTTGCTCTCTCTTCAAACTATTTTCCCCCTTTTATCACACTTCGCATTTAAAAAAAAAAAAATTAATTAATTAATTAATTAATTTTTGGCTGCTTTGGGTCTTTGTTGCTGCCCACGGGCTTTCTCTAGTTGCGGTGAGTGGGGGCTACTCTGCGTTGCGGTGCACAGGCTTCTCGGTGAGGTGGCTTCTCTTGTTGAGGAGCATGGCCTCTAGATGCGTGGGCTTCAGTAGTTGAAGCACATGGGCTCAGTAGTTGTAGCTTGCGGGCTCTAGAGCGCAGGCTCAGTAGTTGTGGCACACGGGCTTAGTTGCTCCGCGGCATGTGGGATCTTCCAGGACCAGGGCTTGACCCCGTGTCCCCTGCATTGGCGGAGGATTCCTAACCACTGTGCCACCAGGGAAGCCCAAGCAGGACTTTCTAATGATAGAAGTTTCAGGCTTACTCTGTTAACTCTTTTCTGCACAAATGTTTAAAAACTTTCATTTTATCTAATACAAGCATTTAAAGCTACACATTTCCCTCCAGCCAGTCTTTTAGCTGCATACTACAACAGTTAATATATTGTGTTTTTATTTTTTCATTCAGTTCAAAATATTTTCTAATTTCCCTTGTGATTTCTGTTGCCCTGGCTTCAACTTGTCTGCAGCATCTTATCTGTTATTAATTCCTTCCTATGAAATTTTTATTTTATAAATTGTAGTTTTTAGCTCTAGAAATGCTGTTTGTTTCTTTTTATGTTTCTCATTCATCTCTTCACTATGTTTTCTCTTAAATCCTTGAATTTTTTCTTTTTTGCGGTACGCGTGCCTCTCACTGTTGTGACCTCTCCCATTGCAGAGCACAGGCTCCGGACGCGCAGGCTCAGCGGCCATGGCTCACGGGCCCGGCCGCTCCGTGGCATGTGGGATCTTCCCGGACCGGGGCACGAACTCGTGTCCCCTGCATTGGTAGGCGGACTCTCAACCACTGAGCCACCAGGGAAGCCCCTTGAATATTTTTATAAAAATTATTTTAATGTCTTTGTCTGCTAATTCCATAATTTCTGTCATCCATGTCTGTTTCTACTGAATTAATTTTCTTCTAGTTGTGGGTTGTATTTTCGTGCTTTTTTGCATGTCTAGGAGTTTCTGTTTGGATGCTGGACATTTTGATGTTCCATTGCTGAGTGTTTGGATTCTGTTGTCTTCTGTAAAGATTATTAAAGATATAGCTTTGGCAGGCAGTTAGTTAGTTTACTGGTGGATCAAGTTGCTCCTTTTGAGGCTTATTTTTAAGCTTTATTAAGCTGATCAATGAGGCCGCTCTGCTCTGCTCTGGCTGGTTGGAACTCAAAGTCTTTCAGCTCCGTGTGAGCTCTGCAAGTAGTTAAACTTATAGTTCCCTGGTAATAATTTTTCTCTGATAGTAGGACTTTGCCGGGCCTCATCACATCTCACCCCAGACAGGCACAGTTTATAATTCTTTCTAAGGCTCAGGAGGACCTCTGTGAAGATCTCTAGAACTTTCTCTGCCTAGCTCCCTCTTCTCTGGTACTCTGTCCATGACTTCCTATACAGGCTTAGCCTCCCTGTTCTCCAGCCTGTCTCATCGGCTCGGTGAGATTGCTGTGCTTTACTTGGATTCCCTCTCTTTGTTCAGTAGCCTGGAACATGTGTCCAGTTAGACATCTGAGACAATCGTAGAGCTTACCTCATCTGTTTCCCTTCTCTCGGGAATCACTGACCTGTGCCTCTATGTGAAAATAGGTGTTTCTATGTTTCTTCAGTTTTCTTTTTCTATTTCTTTTTATTTTTATTTTATTTATTTATTTTTTTTGCGGACGCGGGCCTCTCACCGTTGTGGCCTCTCCCGTTGCGGAGCACAGGCTCCAGACGCGCAGGCCCAGCGGCCATGGCTCACGGGCCCAGCCGCTCCGCGGCACGTGGGATCCTACCGGACCGGGGCACGAACCCGCGTCCCCTGCATCGGCAGGCGGACTCTCAACCACTGCGCCACCGGGGAAGCCCTATTTCTTTTTATTTTTTACGGTGCTGGTGCTGGTGCTAATCTAATTACCAGTTACTCTGTCATGGCTAGGAGTGGAGGGCATTGACTCCTGTCCAATGTTCATGTTGAGTAGAAGTTAACCAGGAAGAGGTGTGTAGGGGCATCTTAGGAGAAAAAGCTGCATAGGGGGAAGTTGTGAGTTTGGGGCATGTTCAGGGATGGTGTTTGTGGTATGTGTGTGGGGAAGGTCATGCGGGAGCAGACAGATAGGCAGGAATGTATTTGCAAAGGACCTGGAATGACATCTAGGAGTTTGCACATTATCCCAGAGGTCTTAAGGAGGCTATAGCAAGAACTAATTATAAATACAGTAACAATAACATGTAACTGATGTATTTTCATGTGCCAGGCAGGCACTGCTCTAAGCTCTTTCCATGGATCATCTCATTTACTCCTCTGCCAGCTCATGAAAGACTACAGTGTTACTAGGAATTGCCACGTGCCCCGTGTTTTTCTAAGCACTTTACGCAATCACCTCATTTAGTCCTCACAAGAACACTACTTGGTAGGGAATATAACTATGCCTATTTTATAGATCAGGAAACCGAGGTACTGAGAGGGGAAACGACTGATGGTAACACAGAGAATACCTAGCAGTTAGAGGTGGTTTTCTTTTCTGCCAAAATACTCTTTTAACATTATTATAATAATGTTCTTAAAGCTGCCTTTGGGTCATCCAGGTGTCCATGGTACCCCATTGCTTGCAGATACTGTAAATGCTGGGGCGTGTGGCCACCATGCCTGGTGGACATGGCATTGCCTTGTGGTCAGGTGGTACCTGTGATAGTTTCAAATCACATCCGCAAATTCTTTGACACTTTCCATTGGAAGGTGGACTCTAATTCCCCTCCCCTTCTGGCTTTAGTGACTTGCTTCTAATGAACAGAACGTGGCAGAAATGATGCCTAATGACTTCTAAGACTACTTATAAAAAGACATCCCTGCTTCTGCCTCACTCATTCTCTATGACACATGCCTTGGGAGTCCCAATCTGTTTTCTGTCCCTATAGTTTTGCCTTTTCTAGAATGTCATATGAATGGAATTATCCAGTGTGTTGTCTGGCTTCCTTTATTTAGCATATTGCTTTTGAGATGCATCCATGTTGCTGTGTATATCAGTCGTTTGGTCCTTTTTATTTCGGCAGTGTTTTGTTAATTCACGCATCTGATATTCATTTGTCCATCCCAGGGCTGGGCATACGTTGGGCGCTCAGTAGATGGGTGTTGAGTAGCTGAGGGGGTGAATGGAAGCTGAAGGTGGGGACTTTGCAAATCTGTTAAAGCCAGGCTTTGATGGAGGCTGGAGGAAGCAAGGTGATGACGTTTTCCCAAGACTCATTTATCATTCATTAATTCACAGATACTTACTGAGTATCTACTCTGTGCCAACTGTTGTGCTAGGCTGTAACGAATGGTTCCTGCCCGCTCCAGAGCTGACTGTTGAGCTGAGAAGACAAACAGCTCACTAAGCGGTTAACAGCGAGGAAGATCAGTGCTGGGAGAAAGGAAGACAGAGCAAGGGTGGGAGATGAAGAGGGTAGGGCAAGGGCATGATGGGGTGGACAAGGCTTCCCAGGGAAGTGAAGGCCTGAAGGAGGCGTTGTTTGCTGGACCATGGAGGAGGGAAGGGTGTGCCTGGCCGAAGGAACATATGTGAGCACACAGAGTACACAGCATGTTGGAGGAATGAGGCCAGTGTGAATGTGGGGACTGGTCAGATTTAGGGCTGGAGAGGTGGTCCTAGGGCCCATATTTTGCATCAGTGAGTTTGGCTTTTAGTCTAAAGACAAAAGTGATCCACTGAAAGACTTTAAGTTGCAAAGTATTAATCAGGGTCTCTGTACTTCAGAGTGGAGAAAGGATTGGGTGAATAAATACAGGGAGAAAGGCCAGTGGGCATGTTGTAAGTATTACAGGGAAGGGTGGTAGTGACCTGGCCAAGGGCAATGGGAAGCAGAGATTTTAGATCAACTTAGGGGAAACCTGCCAGAATCTGATGACTGATTTTATGTGGTGAGGAGGCAGAATGAATTAAGACTAGATCCCAGGTTTGGGACTTGAGCAACCATGTCCCTGGAAGGGGAGCAAGGAAGGAGGGGGCAGGGGGTGTAGAGACGATGAGTAAACATGGGAACTGTTGAGGTCAAAGACGTCCAAGTGGAAAAGTCCAGGAGACAGCTGGATATTGTGGCCTGGAGAGGGAATCAGCTGGACATGCAGAATTGAGAGGCCCTGGCACGGGGCAGGGAGCAGATCAGCGTGCCCATAAATGCGTGAAGCATGTGGAGGGCCAACGGCTCAGGACAGGGACCTGAGGAACACCAGAATTTCAAGAGAAGGACAAGAGGTGTCCAAGTGAGACTGAAGGAAACGGTGTGGGAAATAGAGATGCTGACAAAGGAGGGCTGGAGGAGCCTTGGGGCAAGTGTTGAAAGGCATGGCAGCGGGCACCAGCAGGCATGCTGCCCAAGGGTAGTCAGATAAAGGGCAGGACTCAAGGATGGCCAGTCCCTGGTGACCTACGAGATGACCCCCTTGGAAGAGTGGGAGAGGCAAAATCCGGAGAGCTGGCTGGTGGTGACGAGTGGATGGTGGGCACGGACAGGGAGGTCGTTTGCTGTGTGGTGTCTCTGTCTCGTTTTGCAGTTTGGTGGGGACAGGTGAGCCAAGGCTGGAGCTGGTGAGGGATGTGGGATCCAGGGAGGATTTTAGATGAGAGCAGCCTGGATTCGTTTAAGCACTGATGCAAAGCAGCCAGTAGAGAGGGGTGTTCTGGTTGTCTATTGCTGTGTAATAAACTACCCAAATCGTAATACTTTAAAACAACAACCATTTATTATCTCTCATAATTCTTGGAATAACTGGCCTCTGCTGGCTCATGTGGGGCTTCAGTCACCTGTATGTTTGACTAGAATGTCAAGATGGCCCATCACGTGGCTGGCGGCTGGTGCTGGCCGTTGGCGGTGAGTTTGACCGACCGGAACATCATGGTTCTTCTCCGTGTGGCCTTTCCATCTTGGCTGGGATTCTCACAACATAACAGCTGGCTTCCAAGAGTATTCCACGTGCTCCAAAGAAGCTGCAGATATCTTAAGACCCAGTTTTGGAGATTATCCAATGTCACTTCCGCCACATTCTATAGGTCAAAGCAAGTCGCAGGCCAGCCTCGAGTCAAGTGGGAAGGGACAATAGACTCCATCTCTTCTTGTTGGGAGGAGCGGCGAAGAATTTTGGCAATCTTTAACATAACACACGGAAAGGAAGAGGTGAACCTGTACGGGAATAACTGATGGATCTATCGAGAAAATGGCGGGGCTGGAGGCCCAGGGCACATGCAGTGGGATTGGCTTTAGAAAGAAGGGATTGGAATGGGCTTCCAGGAGGGTAGGGTCATCTTATATTTTATCAAGATCCGAGCAGTCAACCAAGCACAAAGTTCTGGGTTGTGTAAACCACTTTGAACTTCCCCTCCCTTTGCAGAATAGCAGAGAGACTCCTAAGAACAACACTTATTATTGAGTGCTACTTTGGCCTTAATCAGTTCTCCCAGTGGCCCTGTTTGGTTGTATGAGGTCAATGTGGTGATGCCCGTTTTACAG
The DNA here is from genome assembly GCA_004363435.1 of Platanista minor. Classification (NCBI taxonomy): domain Eukaryota; kingdom Metazoa; phylum Chordata; class Mammalia; order Artiodactyla; family Platanistidae; genus Platanista; species Platanista minor. The sequence continues at coordinate 3,682 of RJWK010023951.1, read as the reverse complement.
GTAGAGCAACTGAGGCTCAGCAAAGTCTCTCCCTGTCTTTGAGTTTTTGTGAATGTGTTGATGGTCTGCACATAAAACACGTTTGCTCTCTCCTCTCCGAGGAACATGTTGATGTTATAATAACTCCTTAGAGGAGGGACCCCATATGGATATGAAGTGAAATTCTCACCCAGGAGAGGGGGACAGGGAGTGGTGGCACCGGCTCAGGCCCTGGCAACCTGAGGGGGTCTTGGGCTGGAATGGAACCTGGGACTGTGAGGTTCAAACCCCTCAGGACAAGAAGACGGAGGAAGGAAGAGAAGGTTGGCTGCAGAAACCTGTACTGGTGACCAGCATTCCCGCCACCCTCATCATGCACTCGTGATATTAATAAAAATAATTTATGTCATGTGACTGCTTTTTAACTATCTGCTTTCAAGTCTTAAGACCAGGATTATAAAAGGCATGCATTTGTAAATTATCAGCCCAGAGCTCATAAGCACATATACATTGGGGAACAGTTTGGTAGCACTTTAAATTAATTTATTGTCATTCATTCCAGCTGTCTGTGATGTAAACCTTCAGCTATAAATTTGTACCATCATCTGACACACCATTAACTAAGGTGCTGCCCGAGCCAGAGCACATTATAAAACATTCGAATACAATTTCTGTAGGAACTTACGGCTCCCCTCTCTTTCCTCTCCTCTCTTCTCTTTCCCTTCCCCTCTCTTCCCCTCTCCTCCCCTCTCTTATTAATGACAAGCAATATAGAGAGGAGGCAAACACTTGAGAGTTGTGTTGGCAAAGGAATCAGGGCAGGTAAGACTCACTCTGCCCTGTGGCTGTCCACGGAGCTCATGGGGTTTCATCCCATTTTACAGATGGGACATCAGAGGTCCAGAGAGAGCATGGGTTTGTCTAACTAAGATCACACAGCCAGCAGAGACAATGACCTCCATCCTACCCCAGTGGCTCCTTGGCAGGCAGGCTGAGTCTCTGCTCCCGAGAACTTTGGCCTGGGCGTGAGTGACCCCCAGAATTCAGAAGAAATGTGGGAAGAGGGAATAAGATTTCTTTGAGAGGAGTTTCTGGTGGGGCAATCAGAAAAGCTTTCTGGGGATCCTGGGCAAAGAGAAGGAAAGAATGGAGGGGCATTAATCCCATGAATACTGTTTTTAAACATTATAAAGGCAGAGAGTGGCTTGTTTGGGGCGCCCAGAAGGACTGAGCTGGCAAATTGGAAAGCAGTCCCAGGGGACAGCTTGTATCCCATGAGGAGGGATTTGGTAATGGCCAGAGCTGGCTGACACTGGAGGGAGCTCCCTGTCACTGGAGGAATGCAACTGGAGGGCTTTGGGGGACATGGAACCGTGTATTCGTTTCTTATTTGCTGCTATAACGAAAGGCCACAAGAGTCATGGCTTCAAAGAACACAAATTTATTAACTTATAGCTATGGAGGTCAGAACTCAAAAATGGGTCTCACTGGGCTAAAATCAAGGTGTCAGAAGGACTGTGTTTCTTCTGGAGACTTCTAGGGGAGAGTCCAATGCTTTGCTTTTTTCCGGCTTTTAGAGGCTGCCCGCATTCCTTGACTCACGGCCCCTTCCTCCATCTTCAAAGCCAGTGACGCCAGGCTGTGTCCCTCTAGTGATGCCATCTTGCTGGTTCTCTCTTCTGCCTCCCTCTTCCATTCTATGTACCCTTGTGACTACAGCAGGCCCACCCAGATAGTCCTGGAACATCTCCCCAGCTCAAGGTCAGCTGATCAGCCACCTCAATTCCACCTGCAACCTAATTCCCCTTTTCATGTAACCAACATATTCCCAGGGTCTGGGGACTAGGATGTGGACGTTTTGGGGGGCGTGATTACTCCACCTATCACAGATGACGGGTAAGACCTCTGAGGTCTCTGTCACCCAGAGAAATTTTCTAACCTGGAGCCAGAGGACATTGCATTGCTTCTCTAAAGCAAGATAAGGTATGAGGGAGAAGAAAGAAGGAGAGGAACGTGGGGCAGGAGGAGGAGGAGGAGCACAAGAAGGAGGAGGAGGTTGGAAACGTGACGTTCATCCCATGTCAGACGGCCTCAGCCACTCACTATGTGGTCAAGCTGAGCATCAGGAGACTTGAAGTCCAATCCCAGTCCCACCATGCGACCAGGAGCCAGTCTGCTCCCCGTTCACACTGGCTTCAGTTTCTCCCTTGGTCCTGGCCTTTGATAGTTCTCCCAATTACCCATCTGGAGTGAGCCAGGTTGAGGAGGCCACAGGAAGGCTGTACTGGGGCCAGGCCAGGATGGTGGGGATGTCCCAGAAGGGCTGCCTGGCAGGATGGAGTTGGCATCCACCCTCAGCACCAACTAGCCATCACTGCTCCTTGAAGGGAGAACTGTGGACCTGAATGGTTCCTGGACTCCAAGCCCCAAGTGCAAGGGCCTGTGTGTTTGCCCTCCTCCACCTGTCTATCCCCCTCCCCTCCCCTGTCCCAACCAGGCCTTCTTGCCTTCACCCCAGGAAGCCCTGAGCAGCCTCAGGATCAGTCCCGGGAGAGTTCTGGGGCAGCCTGGGAGGAGCCTTGCTAGGAGCAGCCTGGAGCAGCTGGGTGTTCTTGCCTGCCAATTGTTCATCTTCCTCTTACACACTGAAGTGCAGGGGCTGGGTCTTTCTAAAACCGCATCTGTCTACCTCCCTCATTCCTCTCAAATCCTACGGATAAGGCCCTTAGCTTGGAAAAAACAGTATTTACCCCACAGCGCTTTGGACAAAGTGGAGTGACCATCACTCTAAATGGCTCTGTGGCACAGGGTCTGGCACATAACAGGAAGTCAGTGGTGGGTGGTGGCCTTCCCATTGGCGCTGCCCCCGGGCAGGCCAAGTCCATTCATTCTCAAACATGCCTTCCCTCCTGAAGTCTGCCAGGGACCCTGGCCCGATAACTGCAGGTCTGAGCTCTGGGGCTTCTCCCAATGTGAGCAGACCATTGGGGTTAACGTTTCTGTCCCCTGCCTGTCCTGCTGGCCTGGGGCAGCCATGCGGACTGTGATGTCCCCGAGGCAGGAGGCAGGATCCAGGCTCCAGGATCCAGCCCCAGCTGGGCACTTAGTAGGTGCTGGGTCAGATGTTGGAAGCAATGAGTGGATGCTGAGCTGAGAGCTAATTCACTCAGCAAACATTGCTCAGTGCCAGGTCTGGTGGGCACCCCTGCCCCAGCCCCTGCCCTCCAGGCACTCACCGGGTCTCTTTGCCTGTCATGTGCTACTGTGGTGGGTGTGTGTGGATCACTGGCCAAATAAGGAGGAGGACAAAGTCTCTGATGGTGGTCCTTGAACCCTCAGCACCCACTCGGCTGGTACTCACGTCTCCTCTTAACTCTGACCAGACCACGAAGAGCCAAGAACCAGTTCTATCCGTCAATTATCTGCTGTCTGCGCTGAGAGCAGGGCTGCCTGGACAGATAAAGCCCCAGGGGACGGGCAGGGGGCCAGGAAATAGGGTGCAGGCGTGGAGCCCCCTCATCTGGTGGGCACACACCACGGTGGGCATGCACCCTCACGCTCTCACACACAACGATGGGGATATCTCTGGCACACCTATCACCCCTCTCACGTGTACACGCAGTCAGTCCCACACCCTCAAAAGGCCCTCCTCTGTGCGCCTCTAGCACACACGAACCCACAATCACGCCTGGATTGCTCCCGC
>RJWK010023950.1:0-28729 GCA_004363435.1 Platanista minor | reverse complement strand
GCTCTTCGTTGCGGTGCGCGGGCTTCTCATTGCGGTGGCTTCTCTTGTTGCGGAGCACGGGCTCTAGGCACGCGGGCTTCAGTAGTTGTGGCGCGCGGGCTCTAGAGCGCAGGCTGAGTACTTGTGGCACACGGGCTTAGTTGTTCCGCGGCGTGTGGGATCCTCCCGGTCCAGGGCTTGAACCTGTGTCCCCTGCATTGGCAGGCGGATTCTTTTTTTGTTTGTTTGTTTGTTTGTTTGTTAACATTAACGCAAGTTTTATTCAAGAGATAATGTTGAAGAAGAGTTTAATTCCAACAAAGGAATAATTTACCAGTTACCCACCCTACAGTAAAAAGTGGAACTGGACACCATTTACAACACATAAATAAATTCTGCCTTTACATTTCTAAATAAAGCTGTATTTGCTTCTTTGAGAGAGCCATTTCTTAACTTTTGCTGATAAGGCTTTGTGAATTGTGTTCAGAAACTGACAATAAACGCACACACATACCCTTCAAATAAAGTAAGAACCTAGGAATTTCACTCCAGGCTGAGTTTCTGCAAGTACCTAGGACGCCATAAATTAAGATTACATTTTTCTTACATAAATTCAATTTGAGTTGCCTTCACTATAATATTTATCTACTGTAATTTGTAAAAATTAGATCAGTGTTTATTATGACTTCATAACTCCCTCAAATTAAACTTCAGTATTTGACATAGTAGTTTAAGAAAATAAACATTCAAGGCCTCAGTTTTAAATTTCCATTCAGTGTAATGCACAAAGCTGGTAAGTATTAATAGGACTACCCTAAGATAAAGTAAATGTAGCTTTCTTCTAAAAATTTCTTGTTATAATACAAATCACATTCTATTCCATAATTCTGATAAAGAATATGTTTTCTGGTAACAGAACAAGAGTTTAGGATGATTCATTCCCTGGAAAATCTTAATGGCAGTCCCTCAATGAAGAAGTCGATCATTCCTGGAGTCACAAACACTCAAAAATTGCTGTTAGCATTAACCATGTTTTTGTTTTTTTTGGTGGTTATTGCTTTAGCTGGCAATATCTATTTTTAAGACAAAAGAACATCACCCACTAAGCCTGCTTTAGTTGGCCATATCTGTTTTTAAGCCAAAAGAACATCTCCCAGTAAGCCTTATTTTAAAAATTACAAAGTTTATACAGAGAATAAACTCATAGAGGCTAAAATGCTGATGTCGTAAGTAACTCACCCATGAAATGGGTGCAGGTATTTTAGAGGATATCCAAAGGTCTTTTTGCTCTAAAAATAAATGCCCCTATTCTTCAGTGTTCCCATTCTTCAATAGGAGACTCGAGCAGCTTAATAGTTCTGCAATAAAAAACAAACCACTCTTGTTAACAAACCGAAAACATGAAACCGATAAAGGACAGTTTTCACAGTTAACAATAAATAAAAGTGCAATAAGTGTTCAAGTAGGGCACGTAGTTTAAAAAGTACACGTGTGTATTTCGCATAGGTCATCTTTTAAAGGCTCTCCGAGGGTCCCTGCCATTACTTGTTGTGGTCATGACCGTGTGATTATTAGCTGCGGATTTACAGGTCCCCGGCCATTGCTTCTACCAGCATGTGAAAGTTGGCGTCCCCTTGCTTCTGAGCCAGTTTGAACACCGTTTCCCACTGGTCCAAATGTACCTGTACCCATATTACTATTCACGGAATTCTTCTTCTGTGCACTGTGTGCCCCTTTGTTCTGCTGTCCTCAGTAATCTGGGTTAGGTTCACTGAAATTTGGCACTTCTGAATAAACCATACAAAATTCCCCAATTTTTTGAAGTTCTCCACCCCTTCCAGTATAAAGTGTCAGTCATCCTTTCCACATGGATGCATATACCCTCTGGTCAACCGAATAATATCCCCTGGCTGTGTAAGACCTCCGATTTCATCCCACACGGAAATAGTGATGCTGCCAGTTTTATCTGCTACTTTGCATGATCTCACTTCCTGGCCGTCTTGGGTTTTGGTCACGCATCCTATCTCCAGCACAATAAAGACGACATTGAAGTTTTTCAGTCCGGGCTTAATATCTTTTATAAAGAGAAGGGGGTCGTTGACCGCGTTCATACGGAAGCAGGTGCTGCTACGCTGCGGAGACTCGAGTGGGCAGGGAGCCTGACAAGGCTTCCCAGCCCCCGGGCCCGGGGCGAGGGCAGGGGGGGCCACCTTGGGCGGGGGTGGCGAGAGCAGGGGCGGGAAGAGGCCAGTCAGGGACCAGTGGAACCAGTCCAGACGGCACTGGGCCTAAAATAAAAGCCAGACCCAAAACGCTCACAAGGTGGAGAGAAAAAAAGACGCACCACTCCGCACACCAGCCCCGCTCCCAACGGGGCGACAGGGAGGCAGGCGCGAGAACTGCCCCTGGTCGGTAGACAGTCAAGAATTGTTAACTGTTGGAATGATCATTCTAAGGGAGAGGCATCATTTCCTGCTTTTATTCCAAGCAGTGCTGGTTGTCTCTTGTAGGGGAAGATTTTGTGCTGGATTGCGCTAGAAATGTGTATTTTTACAAGTTAGAAATAAAATTGCAGTAGACCCGCAGCACTCAGGAAATACAGCGTTTCGAGCTTGTAAACTAGTCAGAGTTACAGGGAAGAGACCATACTCATTCATCTCCACCTCCTCCCTAGATGCCTCTAAAGTGATGGAAGCAAGGTGGTGGTTGGTTTTTTTGTTTTTTTTGTTTCTTTGAAAGCACAGTCTTAAAGGGTACAGAAAAGGAGAAAAGACAAGAGTGACAACATTTTGGAAGCTAGAAAGCAAAAGGACAAGCAGTGACAGACTTCAGAGTCCGAGAAGGCTGCAGTGGGGCCTTGGTATGCAGGCGGCCTGGAGCAGTGGGGGGATCGGGTGACTGTTAGCCGGCTCCCGCGGGCTCGCCCTGTCCTTGGGGGGCTCAGGAGGCTGGAGGCGCAGACCCTCTTGTCTGGGGGGCCCTGGGCACAGTTGAGGGTAAATATACCTTTTTTCTAAAGAAACGCCTTTAGTGAAGATTAGAATCACAGTATATAATCCAAGTATTTCTTTAAGCAACCTAGTGAAGTTTGAAATGCTTTGAACCATAGCAAAAGCACTGTATTACACTCCACTGGTGAGAATTCCACTTTGTACTTTTATCCCCAAGTTTAACGTTAGTTCCTCATTTCTTCTGATCTTGGTTTCCCACTGATTTGTTTTGAACAGCCAACGTCTTTCTGGTGTATGCCGTGTTTTTGTGTTTTGCCCATTTTTCTCTTGGGATGTATTTTCTTATTAATCTGTAACATTTTTGTATACCAAGTGTAGCAGACCTCTGTCACGTATGCAGAAAGTCCTTTTTCCTACTGACCATTTGTCTTTCTCAGTTGGAGTGTTTATTCCATACAGAAGTATTTGGTTTTTTCTAGTTAAAAAAAAGATACCAGTCTTCTTTTCAGTTGCTCTGTTTCTCGTGTCAGAAAGGCTTTCTCCATCCCAATATTATCCCTAAAATCTATCTGCCCATGTTTTCTTCTGTTTCTTTTTTTTTTTTTTTTAAATGCGGTACACGGACCTCTCACTGCTGTGGCCTCTCCCGTTGCGGAGCACAGGCTCCGGACGCACAGGCTCAGCGGCCATGGCTCACGGGCCAAGCCGCTTCACGGCATATGGGATCTTCCTGGACCGGGGCACGAACCCGTGTCCCCTGCATCGGCAGGCAGACTCTCAACCACTGCGCCATCAGGGAAGCCCTTCTGTTACTTTTATAGTTGCTTTTTTAAACAAATGGAAGTAATGCAAACAGCACTGTAGAAATGATATTTTTTGCTAAATAGTTGTATACTGGACAAACATTCACAAATGGATATTTTCCTCATTAATCCAAGTTTCTAACTTTTTCAGATCCGAATCTCTATACAAATTTAGGTCGGAGGTGGTTTAATTTGTTACTTAGCTATCTGTTTTGCAGCCAGTACCACACTGTTTTAATTTCAGCAATTGTAAGATACACTTGAACATCTGGTAAGGCAGTGTTCCTTAGTATTTTTGTTTTTCAGAATTCTTCAAGCTCTGCTTGCACATTTTCTTTAAAGTGAAATTTAGAATCATTTTGCCAAGTTTCCTACAGCCCTCTCCACAACATACAGGGATTTTGAGTGGTGATACAATGTGTATAGAGCATATTTAAACCAAGTTGACCTCTTTAAAAAAATTAAGCCACGTTTTCTATAGTATGTCTCAGTTTATTCAAACATTTATTCACGTTCTCAAATCTTTTTGAGAACTGTTATGTATTCATACTATTATGTAGAATGTTATAATTGTATATTGATTTTGTATCCTGTATCTTCACTAAATTTTTAGATTAGTTTTAACAGTTTTTTGGTAGTCTACCTTTTATTTCTTTTTCTTTTTCTTTTTTGCGGTACACAGGCCTCTCACTGCTGTGGCCTCTCCCGTCGCGGAGCACAGGCTCCGGACGCACAGGCCCAGCGGCCATGGCTCACGGGCCCAGCCGCTCCGCGGCATGTGGGATCTTCCCGGACTGCATGTGGGATCTTCCCGGACTGCATGTGGGATCTTCCCGGACCGGGGCACGAACCCGTGTCCCCTGCATCGGCGGGCGGACTCTCAACCACTGTGCTACCGGGGAAGCCCCTCTTTTTCTTGTCTGACTGCTACAACTAGAACTTCCAATATTATGTTGAATGAAAGTGGTGAGAGTGGGCATTCTAGTCTTTTTCCTGATCTTAGAGGAAATGCTTACAGCTTTCCATGGTTGAGTTTGATGTTAGCTGTGGACTTGTCATATATGGCCTTTATTATGCTGAGGTACATTCCCTCTATACCCGTTTGTTGAGAGTTTTTATCATGAATGGATGTTGAGTTTCGTCAAATGCTTTTTCTGCATCTGTTGAGATGATCGGATGATTTTTAACTTTTGTTTTGTTAATGTGGTGTATCACCTTGATTGATTTGCAGATACTGAACCCTCCTTGCATACCTGGAATAAATCCCACTTGATCATGGTGTGTGATCCTTTTCATGTACTACTGAATTTGATTTGCTAATAACTTTGTTGAGGATATTTGCATCTGTGTTCCTCAGGGAAATTTCCCTGTAATTTTCTTTTCTTGAGGTGTCCTCATCTGGTTTTGGTGTCAGGGTGGCGCTGGCCTCATGTAAAATGAGTTTGAAAGTGCTTCCTCCTTGGCCTCCTCACCCCCGCCCCGCCAACTTCTTTGGCAGAATTTGAGAAGGTGTTAGTTCTTCTTTGATTGTTTGGTAGAATTCACTATTGAAGCCATCTGATTCTGGACTTTTGTTTGTTGGGATGTTTTGACTACTGATTCAATCTCCTTACTAGTAATTGGTCTGTTCAGATTATTTCTCCATGATTCATGGTAGGTTGTTTGTTTCTAGGAGTTTGTTTCTTCCAGGTTGTCCAGTGTGTTGGTGTATAATTGTTCCTAGTGGTCTTTTTTATGCTCCTTTGTGATGTAAGGATACCTTCTGGGGAATTAAGTGAAAGCCTGTCCAAGTTCAGAACCTTGAGGCTTTAGGCCATTTTCTTCAATTTGGCTCCCAGAACACAGTCAGCTAGATATACCCTCAGGCAGGATTTCAGACTGTTCTGAAAAGCCTAAGAGAAAATCAAGATACCGTTATCCCAGCCCAACCAGATCCACTTCCAGTGGTCCTCCCTGCTGGTGAGCCCTGCCCGCTGCTCACGCTTCTGTCAGTTCCTCAGTGGGTACAGACCACTGTGAAGCACCAGGCACTCAAGGAAAGGGCTTCTGAAAGGACAGGCAGGGAAAAAGCACTTGAAACAGAGATTATTCAGTGAGATGGGGATGTAAAAAGAAAGAAACTTCAGAGAGGTGAGAGAAGATACTGTATCCATGAAACGAGAATCGCTATTGAGAAAGAACATCAGAGAACAAGAAAGAAAATGTATGAATTAAACATAGGCATCACAAATTAAGAATGAAGTGGACTTGGAAGATAACAGTTCAGGAACTCTCATGGCGAGTAGAGTAAGGTTACAAATCAGGAAATGGAGAAACGATGAGGAAGCTTGGAATCTATCTACAAGGTCCAGCTCCATGGCCTCTGCCCCTGACAGAGGACGAGCCAAGTAGAGGCTTCATGGATAACGTTTCAGGAATGACCGTTCTGAGTTCCAGATGGAACAGGCCATTGAATGTCCAGTGCATTGTATGGAAACAGCTCCACGTGGAGCAGACTTCTTGAAAATTTGAAACCTTGGGGGTTCCCCAGGAGAGAAGATCCTGAAGAGTTTCTACAAGAGAAAAAACCCAAAGGTCTTTCAAACGGATCAGGAACCTGGATGACGGTTGTCTGCAACAGCAGGGTGCAGCCTGGGAGACAGCCAGATTTCTTGCACAGTTTCGGAAAGAATACTTCCCACCTGAGGGGGAAGGATTTTCGATTATGAGTGAGAGCCGAGGGCAGGTGTTTCAGGCGTGCCAGGTCCCCATGGGGTCTGTGTCCTGTGCTCCTCTTGCTGGGAAGCTGCCGGGGGAAGTTCTCCACCGAGAGGGAGCAGAAGCCAGGAAAAAGGAGGACATGGGGTCCGGGAAGTTTGCTGACGAGTCTCCCGGGGGCGGGGGGTGACCTCCACTCAAGACCCAGACTGGTGTCCCTGACCCGAGCTGGCGCCCCAGAGATGGCTCATAGTCTCCCTGATGCGGTTGCACATCTAGAGGAGACGTAGTGAGTTTGGGAGAGTTTGATGACAACAGTGACAGTCACGCTGAGAACAGAAAAGGGGAGTGCTGGGGCGCTGTCCCTGTGCCAGGGGAACGTCCACGTACAACTGTCTGTACAGTCGACCCTCGTGTCCACGGATCCCCCTCCTGCAGACCGCGCGGCGCTGTAGTGTGCGTTTCCACGTTAAGTGCACCCATGCAGTTCAAACCCGAGTTGTTCAAGCGTCAAGTACTCACTTCAGGGAGATCAAAATGTTATGTGAGGAAGGAAATGTGTTCTGGTACTCAGCTCGGATCATCTGTGAGCGGAGCTACCTGTCACAGCAGCAGGAATATTGAGTGAATCTAACCGAATTTAGGAGGTCACTGTTGGGAAGGCAGTAGGACAGGAGGTGTGCATGTACCTCTCTGTGCCCTTGCGTGCCCGTGTCCCCGCGTGCGTGTGCATGTGTGTGCTTCCCTCTGTGCGTGTCCCTCTGTGCATGTGTGTGTGTCCCTCTGTGTGTGTCCCTGTGTGCATGTATGCGTGCATCTGGTGGTGATGGTGACCAGATTTCCCCAGCCATGGAGAATGGCCCCGACCAAGAAAACAACGGATAGCAGTTTAAGCATTATTTCATAAAGGGGACCACCACTGTATGCCTTCGTGGGGAAATTTACATGTTGAAGTGCTGTTTTCAGATATGAGGAGTGGTGAAGTAAACAGCTATTCTAGGAATAGCATCTTCATCTTCCAAGAATAGCTTTGATAAATGACAGTAAATTCTGTTGTGTGTCTGTCAGCCTTGATGGTAAGAGTTTTTCTTGCTTCACCCCGCGCTGTCTCAGGTGAGCACCGTTCTGAATGGTCTCTTGGATCAGAGCTTCCGGGACCGAGCCAGTCAGAAGCACCAAGGCCTGAAACTGGTGGGTACCATCCTGCAGAGCTGGAGGAGCTGCGGCCCGTGGTGGGCCAGGGACGCGGCCCCGGACAGCAAAATGGCCGTGCTGACCTTACTGGCAAAAATTCTGCAGGTATTTTGAGAGACCTTGAAAATGTAGTTGTGTCTGTTGCTTGTGTCTTTAAAAATTTGATGGAGGTTTCTTGAAAAGCTCATTGGTTTGACAAATAAAAAATAACGTGGACAATTGCTGATTACTTTATATTTTATACTTTTCCATTATTTTATATGATTATCTTTTATTCTCATTTTCATTTCTTATTCTTTATCTTCTCAGTGTAGCTTTACATGCACTGCCTTAGCGGATAGTTTTAAAATATTTCAGAACAGGAATTGTTGAAATGCTGTTGGCGCCCAAGAACAAATGTATAGGTCATTTCTGAAATTTAAAAAACTGAAAAATGTATTAAAGGAAATTAGAGGCATAATGTAGAAATGTGTTTTCATTTTCCCTCCTTTAGATTGATTCATCTGTATCTTTTAATACAAATCACAGTGCATTCCCAGAAGTTTTTACAACATATGTTAGTCTGCTTGCTGATCCGAATTTGGGTCTACATTTAAAGGTAAGTGGTTAAAAAGATTTTTTTCAGATTATGTTCTCCATTTTTTTCCTGTTCTGTATTTTTGTGTATTTGTGATATTTTCTGTTTTCTTATTATGGAAAATTTCAGACATATTCAGAAGCAGAGGGACCAGCACAATGATGCCTGGGTACCCACCCATCCATCACTGGCTTCTGTGGCCCTCAGTCATCTTTCTGTTAAACAAAATATCTCGCTTACTTTTAGGGTCAAGAACTTAACAGATTTTGTAATTTTAAAGTCCTGTAATAATTAGATTTTACACTCCAGTAAAGTGTGGCCTTCATGAAAACCATCTTTGTAGTGGAACATGAGGGTATTTCTTTGGAATTTTCTGCTCTGTGTGATTAATCAGGTTTCACATTCCTCAACACGAGGAGGTCTGGGAACTGACCTGCTACCCAAGGGAGGAAGGGAAGCACACCGAGTGCTCTGACGCCCTGAGTTCCGCAGCCACCCCGTAGGGTATTCACGATAGTCTTCCCTCATGGAACTCGGGTAGCGCGCTTCTAGTAGAGGCTGCGTTTGCAGAGATCCGCACGCAGAGTTGGGCTGCCCTGTCCTGTGCTCACACGGGACAGCCCTGGCTCAGCCCGCGAGCCCAAGAGTGGAAGCTGAGGGCCAGGACGCGTCTTGCTGGTGGGTTTGATGCTGCCGAGGAGGTGTCCTGAAGTAGGCACGGAATGCCCACGTGTGGTGCCTTCTTGGCTCAGTCTTTAGAAAGCAGTCATTGCACTCGTTGTGCGGAATCCCTAAGCCAATCTCATGTTGCGCTCGCTCTGCAGGGCCAGGCTGTGATTCTGCTCCCGTTCTTCACCAGTCTCACTGGAGGCCATCTGCAGGAGCTGAAGCACGTTCTCGGGAAGCTCGTTGTTTCTAATTTCCCTATGAAGTCTGAAGAGTTTCCCCCGGGGACTCTGCGGTACAATAACTACGCGGACTGTATGAAAAAGGTTATTTTTTAGTAGTTGCAACTAAAATTAAGCACTGCTTGTTTCCTGTTACATTGCTTGGTGAAAAGAAGTAAGTGAAATATTCAGAGTCAGAGAGTGTTCTAACTTGAAGGATTCATTTTAACTCATTTTGAAAGCTTGTTGTCTGTGGGGGGGCTGAAGCGTATCTGAATCCTTTGGGGCTAATTTTTCCCCCATTTAAAAATTGTGAAGTAGTTTATGTGTAGTGTATAAGCTTTGAAGAATAATACCGAAGAGAGCTAAGAAATAGAACATCACCTATATGGTACAGTTTCTGAAGTTTAGTTGACTCTAGTGGTCATTTGAGAAATATCTAGTGGTTATCACTTAGTTACTATACAGCGTTAAGTTCCCGAAACCCCGGGGGCTTAGCCAAGGAGCTAGGCCCCCTCCCTCCCGTGCGGTTCTAGATCCTCTACAAGGACCGCGTCTCCTTTTCCCTTCTTCTGTGTCATCCCCTGCACGTAGCATCTACCTTTTCCAGGTTGGCTGACCCAGCCTCTGTCTTGTCCCTTCTAGCCAACAGGAGGGAGGAGACGGCAGGAGAGAGCATCCCTTTCCTTTAAGGGCTTAATCCAGACCTAGCACGTATTAGTTCATTCTGCTGATACCCCCACTCGCCACATACAAGCGAGCGAGCCTGTGAATGTTCTTATTTTGGGCAGCAGTATACTCGGCTAAAACTCAGGGGCCAGTCAGTAGGAAAAACGAGAGAATCACCGTTGGAGGGAGGGTGGGTGGTGGTCGCCCATAGTCGTGATGGACTGAACCCTGGGCTCAAGAATGATGAAGACACTGTCTTTGTTTTCAAGGAGCTTATAGTAGAGCAAGGAAGAAACGATGATTCAAACACACTGTAATAAGTGCCAGGGTAGAGATACACATACCCTCCAAGGATGGCTGCACCAGTGTATCCCGTCCCATATGTTCTTATGGTGTGACTTTCCGTCACATGGGGAAAAAAGAGATGTCATACGTTTTTGAGCAACGTAGTCTGATTTTTCTCCTGTTGCGTATGGGTTGTCCTTAAAGACTCACTAGTAACAAGAAAATAATGCAGTGGAAGTGATGCTTGTGATTCTAAGTCTAGCCTTAAAAGGTTTCCAGCTCCTTCCTGGGTCTCTGGTCTGTGGGACCCATTCACTATCCTGTACAGAAGCCCAGCCAGCCACACGGAAAGGCCGTTTACAAACCACCCATCCACGTGGATTCTCTTCCCATCCTGATACGGTTTTTTTCTTTCAGACATACAGAGAAGTTGGAAGAATAGTAAACAAGCATCCATGTAACCACCTCTTGTATTCAGCAGTTAACTTTTTGTCGTATTTGCTTTGTCTGTGTGTGCGTGTGTTTTGGCTGAAACACTTGCGAGTTAGCTGCAGACATCCTGGTGCTTCACTCCTGAATGTTTCAGCAGCAGTTCCTGAGAGGCAGGCACCACGCTGATACCAGGCCCAAGAAAATTCTTGCTGATCTCAGACCCGGTGCTGTTTTCGTCCATGGTCACGTTCCTCCAGATGTCCCTGTCTGTGTTTGGCTGGATTTTTCAAACCAGGATCTAATTAACGATTGGTTCGAATGTCATGTCTCTGGTGTCTTTAAATCTAGGACTACTTCACCCCCATCCCTTTTATTTCTCTGCGACATTGGGTTTTGGAAGTAACCCTAGCACGTCTCTTGGATGCTGTCCCATTTGTCTGATTGCTTCCTTGAGGTGCGTTTTGGCTTTCCTCACCCTCTGTGTTTCCTCTAAACTGGAAGTTAGGCTTCAAGCTTGGCCGTGAGATTCAGGCTAACCTTTCTGGCAACAACCCCACACCTGGAGGCAGGTGTCGTGCATGTCCCCATGTGAGCGACCTCGCGTCTGGTGGCCTGGTTGACGTAACCTCCTCGTTTCTCTGTCGAATGGTGTGTGCTTTCTGCAGCATCATGCCGGTACCGTCTGAGTTTCCTGCTCCCCAGCCGTCTGCCAGCAGATGGTTGTCACGTCCACAAAGGTTCTGAGTAGATCTTTAGTACTTTCCCTTAACGTAAATGCAAGCGCAGACAGTTGCGGCACCTTTGAAGAGAGCTTCCAGTCTTAAGAAAGATGTAAACCAACAGGAGAAAGGAACTCAGAGGGAACAGAGACAACAAGGCGAGATAAGAACTTCGAAGAGACCGTTCAGAGCAGCTTCAGAGAGGAGAGACAGTATATCAAGTGCGTGAACTAGAACAAGAAAGCGCTCTTGGGAATTAAAGACATAAAAGCAAAAATAAAAAACCTTCACCAAATGGAAGATAAGATTGCAGCTGTCTCCTAGAGAGTAGAGCAAAAGGACATGGAGATGGAAGATGGGAGGTGAGATGAGAACACTGGACCCACAGCCTGGAGTGTGTGTGCTGTGCAGTAAGGCTGGTGGGAAGGGCACACGCTGCGGCCCCCAGACAGCCTGGAGCCGAGGAGAGGCCTCGTGGAGGTGAAGAGAGGACCCCAAACACGGTTAGAGGAAGAATACCTGCAAAACTTGGAGAGAATCAAAACTCAAATATTTAACGAACATTGTTATATGCCAGGCATTCCATAGCTGCAAAAATGACATATAATAGCATTTGTTGATCTTTGTGAAATTGTTAAAATTTGCTTTCCTTTTTTATTTGAACTGTCAAAAAAAAAAATCCAATGCAATTATTATTATTATCGACATTATTATTGGTGTGTGTTTCTTCTCTAGCTTCTGGATGCATTGGAGTTATCTCAGAGTCCCATGTTGTTGGAGTTGATGACAGAAATTCTTTGTCGGGAGCAACAGCATGTTATGGAAGAATTGTTTCAATCCACTTTCAGGAAGATAGCCAGAAAGTAAGTCACTCCTAGGCTGGGATTCCAGGAACCATATGTGTTTTATTTCTGCGGGAGATTATCATCTCTGTTCTTGAAAATGATGAGTGCATTATTTCAGTAGATGCAAGTAAATTTTTGACAAAATCCAGTGCTCATTTACTCATTGATGGTAAAACTTGCAAAAGGTCATCTGTGAAAAACCAATAGCCAACAAAATATGTAATAGTGAAAGACTGAATTTCCCTCCAAAGTTGGGAACAAGGTGAGGACGACTGTTCTTTTCTATCCAACATAGTCCTGGAGGTTCTGGCCATTGCAATCAGGCAAGCAAAAGAAATAGAAGGCAGTCAACTTGGAAAGAAAGAAGTAAAACTGTTTTTACTCACGGATGGCACAAGGTAGAGAATCCAACAGATCTACAAGAAACTGTTAGAACCAGTAAACAATTATAGAAAATTTGTCAGATTCAGGATACATATTCTGATGTCAATGGTAGTTTTGTTTATGAACAGAGAACATTTGACACTATAATTACAAATGTAATACCCTTCATAATAGCACCAAAAAGAATAAAACACTTGGGAATAAATTTAACACAAGAAACACAAGACTTGTACACCAAAAATTACAACCTATTGCTGAAGGAAATTTAAAAAATTAAAGATCTAAATAAATGGAGAGATAGTCCCTGCTCATGAGTTGGAAGATTCAATATTGTTAACATGGCAGTTCTATTCAAATTGCTAGATTTAATGCACTGCATATCCAGATTCCATTCCAGCAAGCCTCATTTTTTGGGTACAGGAATTGACTGGCAGTTCCTAATATTTATAAGGAAATGCAAAATACCCCTTAACAGCCAAAACAATTTTGAAAAAGAGAGACAAAATTGGAGGATTTTTCACATCCCAGTTCTAAAATTTATTCCAATGCTATAGTTGTCTCTGTGAAAATTAGTTAATATTTTTCATTTTTAGAACTTTTAAAAACAAAACAGAAGTAAATTTCAATCAGTGGCAGTTGTTAACTCTTTTTTATGTTCACACTGTCCCATCTGTGGCAGTGGGAGTCCATGGCGGCCGGCTCCTAGGTTCTTGGGCAGCTCTTACGTTCTTAATCTCTGATGTCTTTTACATGTCTTCTGGCTCAGCAGATCACCTCAGGCTCACCTTGACCCAGAGTCAAGCCGTTTCTCTAGAGAGCCCCGTGAAACGGCACTTAGAGACCACAGGCTGGGTCCTCGGTGAACTTAGTGCTGCTGGGTTATAGCACTACTACTGGTTAGTGCTGTACTGAGGAATAGTTTTGTTTGTTTTAAGGAAAAGAAAAATATCCTGATAACTTTCCTTTCAATCGTAACATTATGGGTTTTTTATTACTTTTATTATTTTTCCCTTACATTGTAGATTTTTATTTTTTTCTGTTCAGTGTTGTTTTTAATAACATTTCACCAGTATTTAATTGCTTTATCCGATAACACACACAAAATATTTTCAAAACTAACACTACCAGTATTACTACTAAGAATAATCATAGCTGGATGAAGTTAACGTTTTTAATAATTTACTTAGAATATATTCTGAGGATATACAGTCAAATTTTGTGTTCCAGAATCACTTGAGGGTGTTTTTCAATGTGCAGTTATTATACCAATTCGTTAGGTATGCTTTTATTCATTTTCAGATCTTAGTTTTTTGTTTTTTATTGTTTTGACTTAATTTTCTTATTGAATATGTAAAATACATACGTGATTCGAACGTTAGAAGTACGTAATGCGCTACATTCAGGAGCCTTGCTTCTGTCTCTTCCCTCTCCTATTGTCTTCTGCCCTTTGACCTTTTTTTCTACTTCATGGTTTCTACAGATCATGTTAAATCAGCATGTAGAGATCTTCTGCTTTCCTTTTTTTTTTTTTTAAACAACTGTGTAATTATTCACTGTGTGGAAGTACCAAGTATTTTGAAGCAGCCCCTATGGTGGGCTTTCGGTCAGTCTTTTGCTGATAAGAATAATGGCATAGTGAATAGCCCTGTGCACATGTCATGTTGTATTTTGCCAGTGTAGCTTTGGAGTGGATTTGTAAATGTGAGTGAGAAGGTAAATGCATTTGGGACTTTGCTAGATATCACCACATCCCCTTTTGGAGGCTGTATTATTGCATTCCTTCCAGCAGTGGATGAAAGTGTGTTTCATCACAGTCTTGCCAATAGAGTATATTGTCAAACATTGGGATTTTCCCCAGAGTTAATAGGTGAGAAAGGATTTCTCAGTGTTGCTCTAATTTGTAATTCTTTCATTATGAGTAAAATGCAACATATATTCATATATTTAATGCTCATTTGCGTTGATTTCTCAGTAAATCGTCTGTTGGTCCATTTATGCTCCTTTCCTTTTCCTCCTCTTTCCTTTAGCTTTCTGTGTAAGGGCTGTGCGTCTCCACTGTGCTCAAAGCAGGGTGCTCCTTGAGAGAACGGAACTCTAGGACAGTGTCCAGATGAATATTGCAGAGCCCATGTAAATCTAGTGGTGTCCTGCAACCTCAAACTTTTGTGACTGAATTACCTTCAAATCCAGTATTTTTGCTCTGGGTCATAGCTAACTTCTGAGCATCGAGATTTTAGAACTGGAAAGGATTTTAATGATCATTCAGTCCTAACCTCTTATTTTTATAGGCGGGGAAGCTAGCGCTATTCTTAATTAGTAGATTTACAGGCGGAATTGTATAGGTAATCATTCATATACCATATTACCCAGATGAGAAAACAAAGGGCCAGCTGAATTATCTCTGCCTGGGAAGTAGGAATGGTGGTTCATGACTGAGGAAGAGGCTGGAATTGTCTGATCAGGATTCCTGAGTTTCAGGTTCTGGGCTACATGATGGTGTCGAGGCTGAGTCTCTTCCAAAGCCTTCCAGAAAGACCATATTGAACGTAAATGAAAAAAATTCTTTTTCCTAACCCTAAATAGGCACGAGGATTTCTGGGGATGAGTAAAATAACATGACTTAGGTACAAATGCTTCTTGTACTGCCTGGTGTTTATACATATAGTCTTTAAAGGTATTATTCTAATTCATCGTCATTGGCGTTTACTTTGCTTGTAATGTAGTAGGCCGTCATGAAATATTTGTTTAAAGCCTGAATGTGCATGGAATTTTCTTTTTTTCTTAGGAGTTCATGTGCAACACAGTTAGGCCTTCTGGATAGTGTGTACAGGATGTTCAGGAGGGATGACCTACTTCCCAGCATCACCCGCCAAGCGATTGTGGACCGAGTTCTCCTCACTCTGTTGTGGCACTGTGACTTGAATGCTTTGAGAGACTTCTTTAGCAAAATTGTGGTGGATACCATTGATGTGTTGAAGTCCAGATTTACAAAGGTACCATAGTCTGTTATTAAATTGAGTGTTGATAAGAGTTGACAGATCTCCGTGGTCAGTGTTGTTAGAAACTGCCACGTGTTCAGTCAGGGGCGTCTGTAGCTCAGGGAGCGTCCCCTCCATGTCCTGATCTCAGCCTGCAGGCATGTGGTGTCTGCATTAGTTTCCTCAGGCTGCTGTCACAAAGGACCACAGATGTGGCTTAGAACCACAGGCCTTTATTTTCTCATAGCTCTGGAGACCAGAAATCAGAAGCCGTTTCCTGGGGCTGCACTTGCTCCGGAGGTTCTGGGGAGGAGATGGCGCTCACTCTGCCAGCCTCTAGAGGCGCCAGCGCCCCTCGGCCTGTGGCCACCTTGCTCCTTCCTGTGCTTCTCTGCTCACCTGGCTTCGTCCTCCTCCTCTTCTTTTTAAAAAAATCCACTAATTTTCTTCTTTTATTGAAGTGTAGTTGACTTACATACAGTGTTGTGTTAGTTTTAGGTGTACACCAAAGTGATTCAGTTACACATGTACATGTGTCTGTTCTTTTTCAAATTCCTTTCCATTATGGTTTATTACAAGGTACTGAGTGTTCCCTGTGCTGCACAGTAGGTCCTTGTTGTGTATCTGTTTTATGTGTAGTGGTTTGTATCCGCTCATCCCAGACTCCTAACTTATCCGCTGCGCCTCCCCCTCCCCCTTGGCAACCACAAGTGTGCTCGGTCTGTGAGTCTGTTTCTGTTGTGTAAATAAGTTCATTTGTGTCATATTTTAGATTCCACATATATGGGATACATACGGTGTTTGTCTTTCTCTGTCTGACTTCACTTAGTGTGATTATGTCTAGGTCCATCCATGTTGCTGCAAATGGCATTATTTCTTTCATGGCTGAGTAGTATTCCATCGTATCTGTGCACCACGGCTTCAGCTTCTTTATCCACTCTTCTGTCGACGGACATTTAGGTGCTTCCAGCTTCCTCAGTTCTGTCTAATCTCTCTCTGCCTCCTGCCTGTAAATATGATTGCGTTTCGGGCCCACTTGGATAATCTTCTCGGGATGCTTTGCTTCATTTCATCTGTCTCATCCCTTCAGTTGTGCAAGGTAATAGTCACAGGTCTGAGGCATTGGAATGTGGCTATCTTTTGGGGGCTATTTTTCAGCCTGACGCAGTCTAAACCCATTACAACATCAACTTTTAAAAGTCCAAAAGCGCATCTAAATATTATTAGCACAAAGTCCCAAATCTCATCATCTAAATCAGATATGGGTGGGTTTTGGGTATGATCCATCTTGGGGCCAAACTCTCTCCATTTGTGGACCTGTGAAACTAGAAAACAGATTATTTGCTTCCAAAACGCAGTGGTGGGACAGGCGTAGGGTGATAGTTATAGACATTCCTGTTCCAAGTAGGAGAAAATGGAAGGCAGGAGTCTGTTTTCCAAAGCAGTTTTAAAATCTGGCTGGGCAAATCCATTAGGTTTCAAGACCTGGGAATAATGCTCTGTGGCCTGGTGCTCTGCCTTCTGGGCCAGAGACTCCATCCTTGGAGTCATTCTTCTTTTTTCTTGAAGGTTAGCAGTTGTTTTCAGCTGAGTAGTTTTGTCTGTTTCTTGCCTGTAGAATTTGGGGAGTACAACATCCTTTCTTCCATTTCTTTTTGTCTCTGTCCCTTTCAGTTCAGCTGGTATACCATTCTCAGAAGCCTTCTGTCTCTTTCATGCTCATCCTGGAGATTTCCCTCCGTGAGAGAGGGGAGACCCTTCCCTGTGCGTGGCTTCTGTGAGGTGGCTGAGTGCGTTTCCTCCGCCATACCCTCAGGCTTCTCGCCGAGGCATGCTTTCTTAACAGCCAGTCTCCTGACGCTAGCGTCTTCTACAGTCTGCATGGGCTGAGAGTTTCCCAGATCATCAAGTTCTGGTTCTTTTTCCTTGACCGTTTCTGTCTCAATTAATTTCTCGCACCTCACATTCTACTACAAGCAGCAAAGAAGCAGCCGGGCAAGTACCTCCGGCAAATTGACTTGGAAATCCTCTCAGCTCAGGATTCGAGTGCATAGCCTGCAAGTTCTGCTTTCTGCACAACGTCAGAACACTGTTCAGCTAAGTTTTCTTGTTTAGCCGCCTAACAAGGATCCCCTGTCTTCCAGTTTCCAAAACTCTGGTACTTATTTCCTTTTGAGACCTCACCAGCAACTACTTTAATGTCCTTATTTCTAATAAAACTATGTTGATGGTGATGGGCATTCCCTCAGACAGCACTGGCTTTCCGTTCACCTCTTCCGAGTCCTCGCCAGCAGCGCCTTTGGTGTCGACGTGCCCTAACAGTGGTCTCTACAGGGCAAGCTGGGCCTCTTCTGTCGTGCGTGGCAAAAAACGTTCTCTGCCTCTCCCCTCGGCTCCGTTCCAAAGCCACTTCACGTATTTTTTTCATTTGTTGCAGTAGCGCTCCAACTCTTGGCACCCAAACGTGTATTAGTTTCCTTAACCTGCCGTAATAAATTACCATAAGCTTGGTGGCCTAGCACAAAAGTTTGTCCTCTCACAGCCTTGGAGGCCAGAAGTCTCAAATGAGTTTCCCTGAGGTGAAGTCAGTATTTGCCGCCACGCTAAATAGAACACATCAACACTTACATCCACGTTTTAGCTCTTGGGCTACCCCTTGTTTAAGTGGTTTAACATCTTTGTTAAAATGACTTTCAGTGTAAAGGGTGTTAAGTATTAAATTTGATTTATTTAGTAAAATATTTTTCATGTTATCTTTTCTTAGCTGAATGAATCTTCCTTTGATACTCAAATCACCAAGAAGATGGGCTACTATAAGATGCTCGACGTGATGTACTCTCGTCTTCCGAAAGATGATGTTCACTCCAAGGAATCTAAAATCAATCAAGTGTTCCATGGCTCGTGTGTCACAGAAGGAAATGAACTTACAAAGACCCTTATCAAGTAAGGTTTTACTTCATTTCAGATTGTATTTAATTTGTTAATATTTTTGATGCGTATATTTTTATGCATGTATGTAATGTGAATAAATGTTCAAACACTGAATTTTTATAGTTTTCCTACGGGCAGACTACTTAGATGGACTTTAATTCAGCATGTTATTGGGTAACGTTTTATCCTATACACATCTTCTATACAGAGTAAAGCTCTTTTTCTTTTACTGTTATTTCCTACTGCTTTTTCTCCCTCAGTAGCTGGATATGTTTTTAGTGGTATGATTCGCAGTAAGGAGGGATTTAGTGTATTTTATTTTTTCTATCATTCGAAATTAAAGGAGTGCCAAGTACTTCTAAGCAGACATTTTGCAACGCACAGAGCAGTCAGATACGTTTCCTCTGAAGCCGGCCTTCTGGTGAGGCTCCCCTTAGTGTTGGGCACCGGCATACCAGGTCTCTGCAGGCTCGCCTTCAGCTCCTCCGACCCTCTCCTCACGTGTCCTCCTCAGTGGATGGCGGCGTCACCATGAGCGCCTTGGGGGTCGTGTTAATTTTTCCTTCTGAATCTCTTCAACCTCTGCACACACCCTGCCGGCCCCAGAGCTGGTGGATTGTGTCCGCGGGGCTCCTGGAACCAGTGGCTCGTGTGGCACTGGGGTTGCTGGTGAAGCGCCTCAGTGGCCTCCTGCGTAATGAGTCTCCCTGCCCCGAGGCCTGCCGCTCTCAGCCCCGCTGCCAGAGTGACCGTCCGTATGTTACAGGAACTTGATTGTTTCGTTTCCCAGCCTGAAGCCCTTCATTCAGAGGGACCGCATCCTAGTAGCAGGGGCCCCGCAGGCTTCTCCCCTCGAGGGCTGGGCGGTAACCGCTCGGGCTTCCTGGGCCCCGTGGAGCAGCTGGCAGCAGCGTAGATGCGGGGTGGCCGTGTTCTGACCGCACCATGCTCACGGTGGCTGGCCGCAGCCGGCAGGGCGAGACCGGGCTCCGGGGTGTGGCAGCCACCCCTGCCTCCGCCGCTGCTCCCCCCACCCCACCCCCCACACCTTCCTGGTGCCCGCATGCCACTTCCCCAGGGTCAGTTCCGGCCCCTCAGGCTGGGTCACCGCCCACCTGGCTAGTTGCAGCCCCGGTAGGTGTGGGTGTGGGCGCCCGTGGGGCCGGCTCACCCCGCTGGATGGAATGACGCTCGCCATGCCGCCTGCAGGCTGTGCCACGACGCCTTCACGGAGAACATGGCGGGGGAGGCCCAGCTGCTGGAGCGTAGGCGGCTGTACCACTGTGCCGCCTACAACTGTGCCATCGCCGCCATCCGCTGTGTCTTCACCGAGCTCAAATTTTACCAGGGCTTCCTGTTCAGTGAGAAGCCGGAGAAGGTAGGCCCCGCCCGACTGCCGGTCGGGCTGCCCGGGGTCTGCGGCCCCTGGGCCGCGGTGGGTGTGCTCCTCCAGCCCTGCATGCGGACACGGAGGGTGGGACCCCGGGGTGGCATCAGCGCCCGGCATCTTCACCTGGCACTCAGGCATCTTCACGTGGGACTTTGCATTCACAGAACTTGCTCATTTTTGAAAATCTGATAGACCTGAAGCGCTGCTACACGTTTCCCATAGAAGTGGAGGTGAGTGAAACTTTTCATGGTGTTTCCAGGCTACGAACACTTAGCAAATGCTTATAGAGAAACACACACATTGCGCTGAACATTTAACTGCCCAGTACTCAAGTCTGCTGTGAACTGTAAACACTGGCAGCTTCTTACAGTTTGACCGGAGATACAATCTCAGGCAACTACAAAAAATTGGTCATGACTCGGGTTTTCCCTCAACTTGTAAAGGAGAGAAAATGCCACTGAAAGGAGCTCTTAGGACACACCCCTGAAGTTGTTTTCTGAAGTTCCTTTGGTCAGTGACGTTGAGATCCACCCAGACGCAGGGTTAGGCCCTGGGGGCCCTGGTGGGGGGCTCGGCACATCACAGGCACCGGGAGCAGACGTCTTGGGGGGAAGATGCTCTGGCAAAGGAGCCAAGCTCAGGCTCAGCAGAGGCTGGGGGGCTGCAGCCTTTCACAGCCCGGCGGGCGGGAGGGTTGGCAGAGCGAGCAGGGGCTGGGGGGCGGGCTGGCGTTCTGACCTCCACCCCTCGTAGTCTGCCTGGTGGCTCACAGGTTCAGGCCAGCACTTGCTTCCCGCCTTGAGCCCCTTTGGAACAAGACTGAGAAGTTTTTTCTGGGCCTGTGTTCAAAGAACTAAAGACATGAAATAATAAACACACACGTCCGTTAAGCCTTCAGACACTTACCGTGCATTACTTGTGAACGCCGCCGCAGCCGTGAGGTGCTGTGACCTGTCGTGACAGCGAGCTGAGGCTCATAAGTGCAGACGGCGGGTCCCCAGGCCTGTGGCTGGAGGGGTGCAGCCCACGCAGGTCTCAGAGCCCGAGGGCACCAGCTCCTGGCACCCGGCGGGGGTGGGGGTGGGGGCCTTCCTGAAGGGCACCCGCCTGTCTTTGTAAGGGGTTTTCAGTGCTTTTAAGTTTGGTTAAAGTTTTTGCTTAAAAGTTAATATTTGTGAGTTTTGCCAGATTGCTACTACAATAGAAAATATGTGACCACGATTCTAAGAAGTCTCAAATTGTCTGTTTTTGCCTAATAGGTTCCTATGGAAAGAAAGAAGAGGTACATAGAAATTAGGAGAGAAGCCAGGGAAGCAGCCTCAAATGGGGACTCAGGTAGGACGTTTTCAAAATGATGAGAAAGATTCCAGTAGTTGGTATTTGTTATATAAATAGACAATACTTTAAGTACCCCAACGTTGAAACTGAATTTGGAAATTTTTATTTTCAAGTGGCAAATGGAATTGTACTTTGAAAGAAATGCAGTTAGTTAAACTTTAACAGCACAGAAACATCTCAAGGTGGCCAGTGGGGGCTCAGATGTGGTACGCTTTTTTAACAAAAGCAAGATTGGCCTGCATTTATTTATGTGCTTGTTTTTGGATTATGTTTGTGTGTTATTTAGATACTTTCAGAACCTGTGTGAAAGTACAGTCCCATCCTGCCACTCCTCTCCTCCAAACCTTCCATCGGCTCCCACCTCCCCGCTATACACCCCCCCCCCCGCCCCCGCCCCGTGTCTGCTCCCTGTGCCCCAGGGCGTTTGCTGTGCTGTTCCCCCAGGCGGACTAATCTCGGCCCCAGAGGCCAGCATGGCCCCTTCCTCTGAAGGAAGTTCTACTAGCCTCCCTGTTTAGAATCAACCCTCTCTCCCTCCACACGCTCCTGGTTTCAATTTTTTGCTTAATTTTCTTCATAGCTTTTTTTTTTCTCCTTGATTTGAGGATAAAATTTGGACCAGTTTTCTAAGTTCCTTACATACTTTGAATTAGTTGTTTTTCAGTAGTATCTCTTGCAGCACTTATGTTAGGCTTTATGGGCAGAGTGTACATCATCAGAATTTTGAGTGCAAGAAGTTCTGTTAGCATCACATCCAAAAATTGGATCTAGTTCAACTTCATGCCTTTGTTTGCGACGGAGAGTAACTGCTCAGTGGGGACAGAGTGCAAGGAGGTCCCCCCAGGCCCTTTTTGCTTTGTGGACCCGGGTGGTGAGTGAGAGCCACAGGTTTGATGAACGCCTTCGGTGCAGGTATCCGGGTATCACTTGTGCATAGAGAAACCCATTTCTTACTAGTTTGAGTAAATGTAGTTCCTTCTCTTTTCGCTTCAGGCGGCCCGTGTTATATGTCTTCCTTGTCGTATCTGGCAGACAGTAGCCTGAGTGAGGAAATGAGTCAGTTCGACTTTTGCACTGGAGTTCAGAGCTACTCGTATGGCTCCCAAGACCCTCAGTCCACTGCCGGCCGTTTCTGGAGACGGGTGATTACCGAATGCTGTTGTCTGGGAGGGAAGGGGAGCCTCGGGGCGCCGGGGCCCCAGCCTCTCGTCCTGGGGTGCAGCGTCTGAGCCCGCCAGCACACAGGGCGGGCTCACGTTAGCCGGGCTCCTCCCGCGGTCAGGTCCGTGTTTGCATCAGAGCCGCGTGAGGCCCTCCCAAGAGAGCTGACCACGCTGGCTGACTGTTGTCCCCCCACTCCGGGAGGGGTGTTTGCTGTCAGTGTCCCCGGCTTGAGCGGAGCCTCCTCCCTGAAGGGCTCTGGTGACGGGCAGGGGGTGCACTTGGTCTGACGGCCGCTTTGAGAGGTTGAGCTCAGTCTCTCTGCTGGGGTCCAACAGCTCACGGGGTCGTCCACAGCTCACGGAGCCGCTTTCCCGGCCCAGCACTCCGTTTCTAGCTTGGGCCGACCTCACGCTGGTCGTTCTTTCAGAGGGAACCCGCCCTGTCCCAGCTCTGCAGGCGGCCCGCCCCGTGAGCGGCCCCTGGCGCGGTGGTGGCTCTGGCTGCCCATGTGCTGAGTGGGCCCAGGTACGGCCGCCCGTGGCCACGCGCGCCCTTCCCGCCTCTCCGGGGGGCTTGCTGGGTGCGCCTGTCTCTCTCATCTCCCATGACCCTGGTTGTGTGTCGGTTACTGTTCGGTGCTGAGTGAGCCTGCTGTCACTAACCCGTGACACCCCACCTCTCTCTCCTGCCCCCGTTGGTAGACGTTACCCGTCGCCTGGGGCCAAACACCACGGGCACGGAGGTTGTGAGAGGAGTACGTGTCCAGGGCTGTCCATCTTGGGAGGAGATGTTCTGGAGTAGTTACTGCCACCAGGGCAGACAGAATGACGGAATTCACTAGGGCCTTTTTTATTCCTTTTTCTGCTCACTCTCCACAAGCGTTTAGTAGCCCAGGCTGACCTTTATCCAAAACTGTGCTGCTCTCAGCGTTTCTTAAGCTGTTCTTTCCTGGAAGCGATCTGTGCTAGGAACCACCCAGATCAGTTGTGTGTGTGTGAAATACACCATACGTGTATGTAAAACCTCAGTTCAGCATCACACTTACAAAATGATTATTCCTGCTCTTTTTTCTTAAAAAGGATCAAGAATGTTTTAAAAGTTTTGTTCTATTATTGATTGAAATCTTAGGGCAAATTAAGGAGTTTACAGAGTTTTTCAAAGTACTGAGAAAAATTGGTAAAAATGTATTCCCTAATTCTACTTCAGTAGCTTTACTTTCTACACAAAGTGGCAACGAAGAATGACGCAGGCTGCGGCTCTCAAGATGTAGAGGGTCTGGGCCCGCCGGGACGCACACGGCTGAACTTGGTCCGAAGCAGCTGTGTCTGCGGTGACACCCTGACCTGAGCGTGACCCTGGAGGAGAGCCGTGCGGCCGGGGGCGGGGGGATGGGGTGCTTCCCGAGGACACGAGGAGACGTGAGGTCCCCTGTCCTGTGTGTGAGCCATTTGACCAGGAGGCGGCCGAGTGCCCTCCTCGGAGCAGCGCGCTGTGGGCCGCCACCTTACTGGCCTCTCCCTCCCCAGGAGCATCCAGACCCCGAGGTCCCAGGCGACGTGCTGGAGCTGGAGACGGACGAGCTAAATCAGCACGAGTGCATGGCCCCCGTGGCGGCTCTGGTCCGGCACATGCAGAGGCTGCAGGCTGCTCAGCCAGGAGAGGTGCCTGGGCAGAGCCGGGGCTGCAGTGTGGGCTCACAGGCGCGCTGATCTTCCCGGTCTCACTCACCGCCGCTCGCCCTGTCACACTGAGAGCGAGCGGTTCACATCGAAGCCTAAACCGGATTCCGTCTCAGACACACGTGATGTCTTGTCACTGGTCTCCTGCCCTGTCATTGTTGTCTCATAGTGTCAAAATATGAAGCTGTTATGTTCCACTTCCTTACTGAAGTAATTCTGAGTGTATTATTTCAGGGTTCAGTGCCAAGAAATCTTCCTCCATGGATGAAATTTCTGCACGACAAACTAGGAAATCCATCAGTATCATTAAATATCCGTCTCTTCTTAGCCAAGCTTGTTATTAATACAGAGGAAGTGAGTAATTTATGATTTCTTTAAAAATTCTTTGCAATTACATGCATCTACTTAAGGAAAAAAAAAAAACACAGTGAAGAAAGATGTAAAGGGTCAGAGCATGGCGTCATTCTCTGAATCAGTTTGCCAGCTTGTGTTACTTGCGCAGTATCATTCTTCTATCACTTTCTTGTAAAACACGTAAGTTAACTTCTTTCGAGTTAGAAGTGACCTGTGTTAGGAAGTATATGTGTTGGCAGTTTTCTTATGGCTGCCAGCCTTCCTGGTTTACAGCAGCAAAGAAAGTGGGGAAAGATTCCTGGTAACTCACATCATTGCTGTGTTTATCCGTTTGGAGAGGGGGCTGGGCAAAGGCAGAGGGAGCCGCTGAAGGGGGCTGGGAGGAGGGCCCTCCCAGGCGGCAGATGGCAAGCCCCTCAAGGCCCTCGAGCGGAGAAGAGGCCTGGCCTGGGGCTGCAGCAGGGCCCCTTCCTCGGGGTCACACTTGATTTCTAGCTGCTGGGGCTCAGACAACAGAAACCACGACCCTTTTTGCGCTGAAGCCAGAAGCCTGAGGCCAGGGTGTCGGCTGGGTGGTTCCTGCTGAAGCCGTGACTGGGCCTCTCCCAGCTGCTGTGGGCCGCGGGCATTTCTTGGCCTGTGCATGGTCTTCTCTCTCGGTGTACACACCTGTCTCGTGTGTAAAAATTTCCCTTTTCATAAGGACACTGTTACTTAGGGTTAAGGCCCACCCTAACGACTTTCTTTGTAACTCGACGATCTTCCAAGACCCCGTTTCTAAATAAGGTCACATTTACAGGTACGGGGAGTTAGGAGGACCTCGGCATCCTTTTGGGGCTCACAGTTCAGCCCACAATACTTGGGGTTCACACATGATTTCCAGCTGGTGTTGCCGTAGGTGCTGACTTGATGGCTGGCAGAAGGGAGCTGGTGTCTGGTTTTTGGTTCAATAAGGGGGCTGCTGAGCTGTGCTCACACGTGTGTCGTGAGGTGCCTCTGGAATCACTGCAGGTGGCCCTGCAGCATCGCACACGCCCAGAGCTCGGGAAATGGCAGGGGCCCATTGTCCTGTGGAACGAAAGATGAGAACTTGTGTTTACAGCTGTTTTTAAAACTTGAGCCTTAAATTTATCCTTTTTTTATAGTTCAATAATATAGGAAAGAAGTTTATGTTTAAAATTTATAAATAAACCAGTAGACATATGTGGAGAGTGTAAACTTTTTTTTAACCTATGGGGTACATGATCAAAAACGATTTGCGACCACACAGATTTAAGCTGTGAAAGTAGATGAGAAAACATTTGGGAAAAGAAGGTGGCAGAGGGGAAGAAGGTGGATAGGCTGAGTTACACTTCAGTCTGCAGTTTCCGAAATAGATTAAATGGAATTTAGTGTATGGAGACGCTTTGGATTTCAGAGATCTTGGGCATGTGTAGTAGGTAATAGAGTGACTTCCACAGCATGGGAAGAAATGAAAAAACAATTAGCCTCGTTCGTGCACCTAATTTTTATATTCTCCTTTCTAATTTACCCTGTGCAAAGTAGGATCCTCCCGGGCTGCGTGTTTCTCAGATGGGGAGAGGTTGGTGTAGAATGCCTTTGTTTTTATTTCTCCGAGCGTAGGTATAGCAGAAGGGTTTCAAGCAAAGAGCAGATCAGTAAGAATCCGTTTCCTTTGAGCTGCGGTTTCAGGACCCATGAGGATAGACTTCAGCTGAGAATCTAATCGAATTAAACAGCGTACTTGTTGGCATTTACGCCTGTTTTGAATTTAGCTCGAGTCGTAACAGAGAATGATGTGTTCCTGAACTTACATCTTGGTTACTCAGGGCATTCCTGTGACATGTGACCTTTGAACTCTCGCCTAGGTCTTCCGGCCTCACGCGAAGGACTGGATCGGCCCCATGCTGCAGCTGGTGGTGTCTGAAAACATCGTTGGGGGCGGGATCCACTACATGGTGGTTGAGATCGTGGCCACGGTTCTTTCGTGGACGGGAGTAGCAACTCCTGTGGTGAGAGCAGATGCGTCTCTGGTGTCCTCTCCCTGAGCAGCACTGGATGTGATCCAGGCTCCTGTCCGTCCTCAGTGTTTCCAGCCTGGATCATGCCCGTCTGTGCTGTTGCTGTTCCAGGCGGCCTCGTTTTACTGCCTCAGTTCTGTCTTGTTTGGTCTGCTTTCGTTAATTTCTCCAGCCTTGCTTTTAGTTTTAAGCTATCAGGTGTTTGTGCTGTTTTGCTTATTGCTTTAACTTGCTGGGAACTTGGAAACTGGTCATTGGTTTATTAAAAGTGCGTGTAAAATAAACGTCTGTAGACCCTGAGCGTGAGGTTCTGAAAACGTCTCCTCTGAGGTCATGAGCCTCTGTCATTCGTCTTGCCAGCCTCCCTACTCCCAGAGTGTGACGGTGGCCTGTGATGACTGAGATTGCTAAGGAAGTGCCCCTGGAGAAGGGAACCGGCCTGTCCTGACGCAATGTGGGTCTGTGTGCTGGAGCTCTGCCCGCTGGCTTAAAGACGTCAGCACTAGTACTGTCCGGAGTTCTCCTGGAAAGATGTCCTGGGGTGGCCCTTATTAAACATAATACGTGTCCACGGAGCTGTCCCATGTGTTTGTGTCGGGATGTGCCCGTCTCATTTCGCAGCAAACCAAGTCTTAACTGAAGAGCCATTGGAAGAGGTTGATTCAGATGTCAGGCGTTCAGCTGGGCTAGGAGAGTGAGCTGCCAGGTGTCAGGATAACTGATTAGAGCAACAGCCAAGGTGAAAGTCACAGTGAACCTTTCACCACTGCTTGCAATAGTCTGAGCAAGAGGCTGAAACCAGAGGAAGCGCGTCTTCCCTCCCCCTGACACCTATTCCGTGTACCCCGTGGAACAGCCTCCCCAGTCAAGGGTCAGAGGGCCAGCCAGCACAGATGTGGGTGTCATCTCACGGTAGAGGGAGCCCCAGTGGAAAGGCTCCAGCAGTTTGGTGGGACCCTGGGGTTGGGAGGAATGCAGTGAGTGGGGGGCATCTTCAGGGTCCCCTCCCTCCCCGTAGGGAGGTCCCAGCAGAGGCCCTGGGGAGGGTACGAGTGTCTGGTGGGGGCAGGGGTGCTGCAGGGCCCTGGCAGCCTCTCCACCTGCTAGGTGGAGGCCCGCTAGGTAAAGCCTGTTACAGCCGCACAGGTGGCTTTTAACCAGGAAGCCGGCTCCTCATTGAATGCCATCTCTCTTTTGTAAATGGACTTTCTTTCGGGTAAACAAATGCTTTCCCAGAGTGCAGGGCTACATATTTACGTAGAATTTCTGTACCTTTTCAGGGGGTCCCCAAAGATGAAGTGTTAGCAAACCGACTGCTTCATTTTCTAACAAAGCACGTTTTTCATCAGAAAAGAGCTGTGTTTCGACATAACCTTGACATTATAAAGACGCTTGTTGAGTGCTGGAAGGATTGTTTGTCCATCCCTTACAGGTATAAATTTACTAGATTTTGCAATATCGTTTAAAGATCTTTTACACCTAGCACGTCGTGAACGATGATTACAGTGAAAATTACTTGACCGGGTAGAAGGAGAAATGTGATCCGAAGTGGACTCTACAGGTAAGGTGGAATGTTGCCGCTGATGAATGCAGGCTCCACGCTCCTTACTAGAAGCACCCCTGGGCGGCCGTCGTCTGCAGGTGTGGGGTTTGCCGTGCCCGTCGCTGCCCCCCAGCAGTGATTCCTGCCGGGCACAACCCGGGGCAAGCTAAAACTGCCAAAATGTTTTACTGTCAACCGAAGGGGGGATTAGGACGAGTGGTTAGATTGTAAGAAACGTAGCAGTGCCTGTGTTGCAAAGGCAGAGTAACCTGGGTGTGAACAAAGAGGGCGGGAAAAGGAGAAGGATTTCTTACCCTGAAAATAAATAAGCCGTAGAAAGTTTTATGTTTGTCTTCCGGCTTCTTGTGTATGACAGGTTATACTGTTCCTTTATGCTCACGTTTCAGGTTAATGTTTGAAAAGTTTTCCAGTAAAGATCCTAATTCTAAAGACAATGCCATAGGAATTCAGTTATTAGGCATTATAATGGCCAATGACTTACCTCCATACGACCCAAAATGTGGCATAGAAAGCGTAAAGTGAGTATCGCGTTTTCGCTTTGTTTCTTTTTTTGGTTAAAGTGTACCGGAATCGGACTGGAGACTGGAATATTGTTTAATGTTGATACATTTAAGGACTGGGGCCCATGTTAAAAATATTTCGAAGAAATAGGTTAGTGGAGTGAATGAGGGAAGTGAGTTTTTAAAAATCAGTGTAATTTTTTCACGTAGTTTTGGCAGACAAGGTGTTAGCTCTTTTTGTTATGTTCTAAAGTGACACTTTCACCCTTTACTCCTGAAAGCAGCGTGAGCTCTGGAGAGCACTCATGTCAGGGCCATGACCACGAAGCAGCGTGAGCTCTGGAGAGCATCCACGTCAGGGCCATGACCACGAAGCAGGCGGCCGGGT
>RJWK010023949.1:0-28729 GCA_004363435.1 Platanista minor | reverse complement strand
ATGTCATCTGCAAACAGTGACGGCTTTACTTCTTTTCCAATTTGGATTCCTTTCATTTCTTTTTCTTCCCTGATTGCTGTGGTTAAAACTTCCAAAAGTATGTTGAATATTAGTGGTGAGAGTGGGCAGCCTTGTCTTGTTCCTGATCTTAGAGGAAATGGTTTCAGTTTTTACCATTGAGAATGATGTTGGCTCTTGGTTTGGCATATATGACCTTTATTTATTTATTTTATTTTATTTTATTTTTTTTTTGCGGTATGCGGGCCTCTCACTGTCGCGGCCTCTCCCGTTGCGGAGCATGGGCTCTGGACGCACAGGCTCAGCGGCCATGGCTCACGGGCCCAGCTGCTCCGTGGCATGTGGGATCTTCCCGGACCGGGGCACGAACCCGCGTCACCTGCATTGGCAGGCGGACTCTCAACCACTGCGCCACCAGGGAAGCCCAATGACCTTTATTATGTTGAGGTTAGTTCCCTCTATGACTACTTTCTGGAGGGTTTTTTTTTTTTTTAGCATCTTTATTGGAGTATAATTGCTTTACAGTGGTGTTAGTTTCTGCTTTATAACAAAGTGAATCAATTATACATATACATATGTTCCCATCTGGAGGGTTTTTATCATAAATTGGTGTTGAATGTTGTTGAAAGCTTTTTCTGCATCTGTTGAGATGGTCATATGGTTTTGATCCTTCAATTTGTTAATATGGTGTATCACATTGATTGATTTGCGTATATTGAAGAATCCTTGCATTCCTGGGATAAACCCCACTTGATCATGGTGTATGATCCTTTTAATGTGCTGTTGGATTCTTTTTGCTAGTATTTTGTTGAGGATTTTTGCATTTATGTTCATCAGTGATGCTGGCCTGATGTCTTTGTCTGGTTTTTGTAACAGGGTGATGGTGGCCTCTTAGAATGAGTTTGGGATTTTTCCTCCTTCTGCTATACTTTGGAAGGTTTGAGAAGGAGAGATGTTAGCTCTTCTCTAAATGTTTGATAGAATTCGCATGTGAAGCCATCTGGTCCTGGGCTTTTGTTTGTTGGAAGATTTTTAATCACAGTTCAATTTCAGTGCTTGTGATTGATCTGTTACTTTTTCTATTTCTTCCTGGTTCAGTTTGAGAAGGTTGTGCTTTTCTGAGAATGTGTCCATTTCTTCCAGGTTGTCCATTTAATGGCATATAGTTGCTTGTAGTAATCTCTCATGATCCTTTGTATTTCTTCAGTGTCATTGGTTACTTCTCCATTTTCATTTCTAATTCTGTTGATTTGAGTCTTCTCCCTTTTTTTCTTGATGAGTCTGACTAATGGTTTATCAATATCGTTTATCTTCTCAAAGAACCAGCTTTTAGTTTTATTGATCTTTGCTCTTGTTTCTTTCATTTCTTTTTCATTTATATCTGACTGATCTTTATGATTTCTTTCCTTCTGCTAACTTTGGGGTTTTTTGTTCTTCTTTCTCTAATTGCTTTAGGTGTAAGGTTAGGTTGTTTATATGAGATGTTTGTTGTTTCTTGAGGTAGGATTGTACTGCTATAAACTTCCTTCTTAGAACTGCTTTTGCTGCATCCTATAGGTTTTGGGTCGTTGTATTTTCATTGTCCTTTGCTTCTAGGTATTTTTGATTTCTTCTTTGATTTCTTCAGTTATCTCTTGTTTATTTAGTAGTGTATTGTTTAGCCTCCATGTGTTTGTATTTTTTACAGATTTTTTTCCTGTAATTGATATCTAGTCTCATAGTGTTGTGGTCAGAAAAGATTCTTATTACGATTTCAGTTTTCTTAAATTTACCAGGGATTGATTTGTGACCCAAGATATGATCTATCCTGGAGAATGTTCCATGAGCACTTGAGAAGAAAGTGTATTCTGCTGTTTTTGGATGGAATGTGCTAGAAATATCAATTAAGTCCATCTTGTTTAATGTATCATTTAAGCTTGTGTTTCCTTATTTATTTTCATTTTGGTTGATCTGTCCATTGGTGAAAATGGTGTGCTAAAGTCCCCTACTATGATTGTGTTACTGTCAATATCTCCTTTTATGGCTGTTAGCATTTGCCTTATGTATTGAGGTGCTCCTATGTTGGGTGCATAAATATTTACAATTGTTATATCTTCTTCTTGGATTGATCCCTTCATTATTATGTAGTGTCCTTCTTTGTCTCTTGTAATAGTCTTTATTTTAAAGTCTATCTTGTCTGATATGAGCATTGCTACTCCAGATTTCTTTTGATTTCCATTTGCATGGAATATCTTTTTCCATCCCCTCACTTTCAATCTGTACATGTCCCTAGGTCTGAAGTGGGTCTCCTGTGGACAGCATATGTATGGGTCTTGTTTTTGTACCCATTCAACCAGTCTATGTCTTTTGGTTTGAGCATTTAATCCATTTACAAATAGGGTAGTTATAGGTATGTATGTTTCTATTATCATTTTCTCAATTGTTTTGAGTTTGTTATTGTAGGTCTTTTCCTTCTCTTGTGTTTCCTGCCTAGAGAAGTTCCTTTAGCTTTTGTTGTAAACCTGGTTTGTTGGTGGTGAATTCTCTTAGCTTTTGCTTATCTGTAAAGGTTTTAATTTCTCTGTCAAATCTGAATGGGATCCTTGCTGGGTAGAGTAATCTTGGTTGTAGGTTTTTCTGTTTCATCACTTTCAATATGTCCTGCCACTCCCTTCTGGCTTGCAGAGTTTCTGCTGAAAGTTCAGCTGTTAACCTTATGGGGATTCCCTTTTATGTTATTTGTTGTTTTTCCCTTGCTGCTTTCAATATTTTTTCTTTGTATTTAATTTTTGATAGTTTGACTAATATGTGTCTTGGAATGTTTCTCCTTGGATTTGTCCTTTATGGGACTCTCTGCACCTCCTGGACTTGATTGACTATTTCCTTTCCCATATTAGGGAAGTTTTCAACAATAATCTCTTCAAATATTTTCCCAGTCCCTTTCTTTTTCTCTTCTTCTTCTGGGATCCCTATAATTTGAATGTTGGCACTTTTAATGTTATTCCAGAGGTCTCTGAGAGTGTCCTCACTTCCTTTCATTCTTTTTTCTTTACTCTGATCTATGGTAGTTATTTCCACTACTTTGTCTTCCAGGTCACTTATCTGTTCTTCTGCCTCAGTTATTCTGCTATTGATTCCTTCTAGAGAATTTAAAATTTCATTTATTGTGTTGTTCATCATTGTTTATTTGCTTTTTAGTTCCATTGGGTCCTTGTTAAACGTTTCTTGTATTTTCTCCATTCTATTTCCAAGATTTTGGATCATCTTTACTATCATTACTCTGAATTGTTTTTCAGGTAGACTGCCTATTTCCTCTTCATTTGTTTGGTCTAGTGGGTTTTTGCCTTGCTCCTTCATCTGCTGTGTGTTTCTCTGTCTTCTCATTTTGCTTAACTTACTGTGTTTGAGGTCTCCTTTTTGCAGGCTGCAGGTTCATAGTTCCTGTTGTTTTTGGTGTCTGCTCCCGTTGGCTAAGGTTGGTTCAGTGGGTTGTGTAGGCTTCCTTGTGGACGGGACTGGTGCCTGTGTTCTCGTGCATAAGGCTGGATCTTGTCTTTCTGGTGGGCAGGACCACCACTGTAGTTTTAAACCAGTAAGTGTAGGTTTGTAGAGCAACAGTAGATAATGGAAACAAGACTATAGAAAGATTTTTTATTTATTTTTATGTTTTTAGCCACGCTGTGCAGCTTGTGGGATTTTAGTTCCCTGACCAGGGATTGAACCCAGGCCCTCAACAGTGAGAGCGTGGGGTCCTAACCTCTTGACCACCAGGGAATTCCCTAGAAAGATTTTTTAAAACCATCTTACCTGTGTATGAAAATCTAAAAGTGGTTTGAATGAGAATTATAGAGCTGTATTAAGCTGAATGCCCATAAATATGACATTTATTCAGCCCTTTACATATTCAGCCTTATAATTTTAAAAGCAAATATTTATTAAGTGCTTACTGTAAGTTAGTCATTATACTAAACAGTTTACATTTATTAATTTTTAAAATCCATACAATAACCCTATGGGGTAAGCACTATATGTGTCCCCATTTAACAGATGAGGAAGCTGAGACTTAAAGACAATAAGTATTCTGCCTAAAGTTATACAGCTACCATACAGTGTGTGAAAGGTATACGAAAGAATTATAAAATGCAGTCTGTATAAGCAATGTAATGTGAAGTCTGCAAAAAGGTCTACACCCTTGACATTATTAGAAGAAGAGATAATATTTTAACATATTAAACAGTGTGGTATTTGTTAAATGATCTTAGTATTTTGAATCAAATTGACACAGATTTATATGGTGGCTCTACCACCAGCTTTGTGACCCTAAACAATTTATGTAAACTCTGAGCCTGTTTTCTTATCTATAGGCTGGAAATTAAAAACATCTCTCTTCCATGGCTATTGAGAGTGTAACCTGGGCAGTAAAGCCAGGTTGTATCTACTTCTGTTGATTGTGCTCATCTCTTCCCAAATCATGTTCAGGGACTTGGTGTTGGTAGCTTACAATCAGTTTTGGTGGGAGTATTAACAGTATGAAAATGTTAAAACCTCATTAGCCAAAGACTTCTAGCCTGTAGTCTGACAAAGTCCGATTTACTGACTAATGCACAGCAAGGTAGCACACTCTGAGAAACTCTGTTGGAGCCCACCCTGGACAAGGGGGTGGAGAGAATGTTGTAAGTGTTGGGTTCCTGCCAGAGGATCCTGAGGGCAGGGGAGGTCCATTCTGGTTTGGTTGCTGTTTCTCAGACAAGATTAGGAGGAATGGGGATTAACTAGGGGTTGTGTGCTGCCAAGAGGATAGGAAAATTTAGCATCCAGTTGGGAACAACAAGGGGCATCTGGGAGTGTTATCACTCATAAAGGGGATTGTTCTGACACTTTACAGTCACATAACCTTGGGAGAAGCAATTTGTTCTCTTAACTTTGCAGCTGACTTTATATGTTTGTCTTTTTAGCTTGTTTAACAGCAGGACTGCTTTTTGTTTTTCAGTCCTAGTTTATTTTTATTCTTACTGTCTCAGAAAGTCTTTCAGAAATCAGCAAACACTACAAATCAGGGCTTTTAATTTTTCTTGGAATCCCAATTGTTAAACATTTACTAGCATATCACTAGTTGTTTGTTTTCATATTTCTGTCCTCATGAGAGATTCGTCTCCATTTAAAACTCAATGAACACAGTCAAGTCCCTAATGTATAAAAGTCTAATATCCTCCCCAGGTATTTCTTAGAATCCTCAGGGAATGCTCATGTTTCACAAATCCAGCCTATCTTTGGATTATCTTTGGATTATCTATCTTTGGATTATTTACTCATTTCAGGGTTTCCCTGAGGGTGTGTGAAGGTTCTTGTCATAACTGCCTGACTAAAAAGTGCTTAACAAAACATTTCCTCTCAGAACATAGGAAGCTTTTCTTCCAAGAAAAAAATTCTGTTTTTCACTTTTGTTTATAAAAGTTTCTTAAAATCACTAAAAATTCCAGATTTTCTAGCTTCAACATATTGGCACAGTGATGATATAGGTGAAAATGGGAACGATTGGGTTCTGCTCCTCTGCTTTTGTCCTCCTACTTCTCTAACTGTACAAAGTGAATACACGTTAGTCCACCT
Organism: Platanista minor; assembly: GCA_004363435.1. Lineage (NCBI taxonomy): Eukaryota > Metazoa > Chordata > Mammalia > Artiodactyla > Platanistidae > Platanista > Platanista minor. The sequence continues at coordinate 23,125 of RJWK010023949.1, read as the reverse complement.
GGGTAATATTTTAGGTAATAGTGATGGGGAAATGACCATATATTTACCCATGAAGTACATTTGTTCGAAGATGTAGATGCAATTTTAAGGCAAAATATGAACATCTACTAGAGAACTTTTCAAGGATGATGTTTCAAAATGTGAAATTATTCCTGTTTTGGAAGGAATACAAGTTGTCTCTATAATGGATGGAAACTAAGGTAAAGAGGAACTATGACTCAAAATGAAAGATGCACAGACTAGTGGAGTTGAGAGGGATCTTAGAGATCATCTTAAAATATTTGGATTTAAATCTGCTTGAGAATCTGAAGCCCTGGATCTTCTTCCCAGAAAAATACCTATGCCTGAGCGTGTGCCTACGTACATACCACCATCACAGAATTTCAGTGTTCTTTGATCCCTTCCAAGCCCAATAATATATTCCAATCTAAGGGGAACATCTGGATCTAGTCTGTTCATTTTCTTTTCTTTTATTCAAAAAGTGATCTAGCCAAGGTGACATTCTGAAGTAGTAATAGGTCTAGGATTACAGATTACAAGCAATAACTCTTGCCTTAATGGTCGGCCACCCATGTCTTCTCTAAACTCCTTTTTCCTCTACCACCATCTAGAGGTGACTTATTTACTCAGGTTCTACGTCTGGTGACAGGAAATAAGTTTGAATAGGCCATACAGTATGGTGGTTCAAAGTACAGGCTTTGGAGATGGGGCAGCCTAGGCTCAAGGCATGGTTTTGCTACAGACTTTAGGTACAGTTCAACCTTTCTAAGCTTCAATTTCTTCATTGTAATATGGGGAAAATAATTGAAGAATCGTAAATATGAAATGAAGATAATATGTATGAAGTCCTTAGTTTTTGTATCCTCAAAAATTGGAAAGACGTACACAAAGGCACAGAGAACCACAACTCACTGGAGCAGAAACCCATGAGCAAAAACTTCCATGGGGCTCAGTATGGACTGAGAAAACCTAAACCATAACTGACAAGTTGCTGGAGGCTCAGACAAAGCTGAGAGCTATGGCCTCCAGGGGGGCCACACTCCTGTGAGATTTGCCTCCAAAAGCTGTACCAGGTTCTCACAGTGAAATTAAAGAAAAATCCCATTTTGAAACATACCAGATCATTCCATTCTTCTTAACAAGGCCTGCCCTGTAACCTTAATTCTCTAATGGATCTAAGAAGAGTTGATTTTCAGTTTGTTCAGCTTCACGCTTGCTGTTACAATGGAGTGATGACCTCAAGCTCTTTACATGCTGTACTGTAAACCCTATACAAGTCTTTTTGTGGACATGTTTTTATTTCTCTTGGGTAAATACTTAGAAGTAGAATTGCTTCTTTTCAGTGTTTCTTTCGTTAGCAATGAAGAATTATGACTATATTCAAATACTATATTTCAAGTTTTTCTTCAAATCCATCAAGTATATGTGAATGTATGTTTGGACAATGGTTCTTTAAAAAACATGGCACTGTGTTGCTGTCATCTTTGAGATGTGCTGCTAGAAATTTACTGTTGTAGAGAGAAGGTCTCACCAAAGAAACTTTACTTTTTTTTTTTTTTTTTTTATGCTTTATCAGGAAGACCCTTCTGTCCTTGGTGATATGCTAGTCATTACTGAGGGTTGGTTTCTCCCTGCCCCTCCATGTCTATCCTTCCAAGAAGGGTAGAGAAGTCTTAGGGTCCTAAGATCTGGGCATTGACTGTAGTATATAAAGGGAGTTACTAGGAGCAGAGATTGAACCCATCTAGCACCTCAGCCCTAGGCTGATGAGCAGGTCAGTGTACCCCCACCACATGGATATGAGTGCAGCATCCTGCCTAAACACCACAAGAGGATATCTCCAGGACCCTGGTAAAGCTCTAGGGAATACCTGAAAACTGATGGGACTGGGGGAGGGCCTCAATAACCCATGATTTAGGGATAGGATTGGGGCCTATCTTTGCATCCAAGCTGGTGACAAAGGGGAGATATGCCTGTTACAAAAGTAGTAATGATAAATGAAACAAATGTAGCAAATTATTTATATTAGAAAAGTTAACCTTATATTAACATTATTCAAGTTCTCATTTTTTTGTTTTGTTTTGTTTTGTTTTGCGGTATGCAGGCCTCTCACTGTTGTGGCCTCTCCTGTTGTGGAGCACAGGCACCAGACGCGCAGGGTCAGTGGCCATGGCTCACGGGCCCAGCCGCTCCGCGGCACTTGGGATCCTCTCAGACTGGGGCACGAACCCGTGTCCCCTGCATCGGCAGGCGGACTCTCAACCACTGCGCCACCAGGGAAGCCCAAGTTATCATTTTAATGTCACTTTTACTTGTTTTTATTCTACTATTTTTCTGAGAAGAAGAGGTGTAGATCAGAGTGTCTTTGGGGATAATTTTGAATATTCATTAATGAGAATTTTTATATTTTGCAGTTTTGTTTGCATAATAATCTAAAATTTTAATATAAGCAAAAATAAATATAATCTGGATCATCTGGTTGAACATTTACAACTGAGAATGGCTCCATGATTCCTGTGGAGTGTGCATTCATGTTTATGACTTACATTTTATCCAGTGAAGGCCAAATGACATTGTGTTGTGCTGTATGGATTGCATTTTCAGACTAGTTTAAGTTGAGAGAACTGACTAGAGAATTGAATCTTCTGTGGCATGTGATAGTATCATAATAACATTGCAAAAAGTAATATAAATAACTCTAAGTTATTCACCCACCCAACTTGGAGAATTCTGTTAGTATTAAGAGTAATATACAAAAGGCTTTTTAATTAAATAGAGCTTTTTACTTTTCAGTGTTGAATGTTGTCATTAGGTAACTTATTGATTCATCAAAAAATGATGGATAGTTTAAATGAAATATATTATTAAAAATAATGGCAGAGCACAGAAGGTTTTTAGGGCAGTGAAAATAATCTGTATGATACTAAAATGATGGATATATGTCATTATACATCTGTCTAAACCCACAGAATATACAACACCAAGAGTGAAACTTAAGGTAAACTATGGACTTTGTGTGATTATGATATGTCAATGTATTAATAGATTCATCCTTGGGAAGAAATGTCCCATTCTGGTGAGTAATGTTGATAATGGCAGAGGCTATGCATGTGTGGGGACAGGAGGTATATGAGAAATCTCTGTACTTCCTTCCTAATTTTGTTGTAAACCTAAAACTGGTCTAAAAAAAAAAGTATTAAAATCAGTTTAAACACCTCCCTCCCCAAATGAGGGTTCATGCTTAAAATAAGGAGAATCAAGTTGAACATTATTATCTATTGCTACATAACAAATTACCACAAACTTAGTCACTTTAAACAACCCATATTATTTTCTCAGAGTTTCTGTGGGTTGGGAGTCTGAGCATGTCTTTGAGGTGTCCTCTGCTTAGGGTTTCACAAGGCTTTAGTCAGGGCTTCTGCTTGCCTATGTTCTCATCTGAAGGCTTGAGTGGGGAAGAGTCCGCTTCCAGGCTCTCGCAGGTTGTACACAGAGTTCATTTAACTGTAACTGTGGGAGTCGTGGCAACTTGCTTCTTTGAAGTCAGCAGTAGAGAGAAAGAGTCTCTAGCAAGATGGACTGCTATATGACATACTATAATTGTGGGAGTGACAGTCCATCACTTTTGCTACATTCTGTTGCTTAGAAGAGAGTTACAGGTCCCACAACAATCAAGGGGAGGGGATTATACAAGGATGTAAATATCAGGAGGCAAGTATCTGAGGCCACTTACAAGACTGTCTAGCCCACAATAAATGAAGTGTAAGGCTTGTAAATAATCTACTATTAACCCCAACAGTTGTTAGTTACGTTCAACAAAGCAATGTCATCTATCATACAAAACTGATATAATTAATAATGAAAATAGTTTCACAGTGGTAAATCAGGATAGCTTTTCTTCTTTAAAGAGGAATCTATAAATTACCTAGCATACCCTGAAGAAAACACTGTTTTCTTCAGAAGGAAAAGTTCTGTTATCAGGATGGTCTATATAGTTATACTTTAACACCTATATAAAAGTATTAGTTCCCTATGGCTGCTGTAACAACCAAGTATGACCAACTTGGTGGCTTAACAACCAAGTATGACCAACTTGGTGGCTTAAAACAACAGGAATTTATTCTCTCAAAGTCCTGGAAGGAGGCTGGAAATCTGAAAAGAAGGTGTCAGTAGGGCTGTGCTCTCTCTGAAGGCTCTAGGGTAGGATCCTTCCTTACCTCCTCCTAGATTCTGGTGGTTGCTGGAAATCCTTGGCATCCCTTGGCTTATAGATGCATTGCTCCAATCTCTGCCTCTTTTGTCACCTGGCATTTTCCCTGTGTGTCTCTGTATCTTCTTTTCCTGTGAGGACACTGGTCACATTGGATTAAGGGGCCACTCTACTACAGTGTGACCTAAATTTAACATAACTAAATTCATCTGTAACAACCTTGGTTCTAAATAAAGTCATATTCTGAGGTGCTGGGAAGGATATGAATATAGGGAGGGCACCATTAAACTCAGATAACCCCTCTGTGGTAGACAGTTTTGAAATAACTGTCCATGATCCCCACCTCCTTTTATTCACCTCCTGTATAAGCCACTCATCTTTTGTGTGAGCTGGATCTAGTGGCTTTCTTCTAATACATAGAATAGTCAAAAGAGATGGGATGTCACTCTGAGATTAGTAAAGTAAAAGTGATTTCCGTCTTGCTTGTGAACTCCTTGGTTCTACCCTCACGCTTGCTCTGATGAAGCAAGCTGTCATGTTGTGAGCTACCCCATGGAGATGCCTGTGTGGTAAAGAAGTGACGGTGGTATCTGGTCAACAGTCAGTGAGAAACTGAGGCCCTTAACCCAACAGCCAGAGAGGAATTGAATCCTGCCAACAGCCAGTGGAGTGAGCTTAGAAATAGTTCCACTACCAGTCATGTTTTAAGATGACTGCACACCCAGCTGACCGTTTGACTGCAGCCTTCAGAGATGATCCTCTTGAGAGGTCCAGAGCCGAGGATCCAGTTAAGATATGCCTAGATTCCTAACCTGGAGCAACAGTGAGATAATACTATTGTTTTATGGCAGTACATTAGCCAGTAATTTGTTACGTTTCAACAGATAACTAATATTCACCTTTTAAGTTTTTCTTCTGTATCATTCTCAACAAATATAAAACTTGAGGATAAGTTTTACATTTTCTTTTACTTAAAAAAAGTCAAGCAAGTACAGTCTAGTGTAGCTTAATATAGCATAGTACTAACAGTGTCACTGTAAGCTTTCTATGGATGATATAATACTGTCAGTGAAATTCTTGCCTGCTATGAACTCTGAAGAAAATCTTAGAGATTTGATCATTAAGGTTTAATTAGAGTTGATGGGATGAATTACTATACTCATATCAACAACATAATTATGCAGCATGTTTGTTTTTAACTGAAGCGCTGGTGTTCTTGTTCTGGACCTTTGAAATAAATGGAAATTTATTTTGGTTTGGCAGTTTAGATTAGTTGGATATGGTTTTATTATTTTCTTCTGAAAGTTGAGTTTATAATGATTAGGCAATTAGCCATTTGACTTACCACTTTCCTGTTTCTGTTTATTCTGAAAGAACTAGAAAAGCTAATTTTTTAGCCAAGAAAAAAAATATTTCTGGCTTTAGCCCAAAGGCTACATAAACCAGCAGCATAAAGCCTTGAGAAAAGGAGAAATGGATATAAATGAGTTCCATTTTCATTGTCTTTAATTATTCCATTGATATTAATACCTTTGAAAGTATACACAATGGTAATGAATATGGTGGTATACTAGGATGTTGAAAAAAATTTTTAAGAAATTTTATTGTAATTTTCCATTAATTAGATCATTAAAACTAACTTTGCTATCAATTTTCCATTTAAGTAATAAAGCATTGATTATTTAATTTTGAAAAATTTTAAGCATTTCTTTGGCCAATTAATTCAGATTTTTATAAATAGTTTATTGTGAACATCTCTTTAAATAAGCCTGTGCAACATTATTAGCTCAATTACCTGGTTTAGTATTGAACTTGAATAGATTATCAACCCAAGTGTTGGGGTCTTTTTTTTCTTGCTTTGAGTCTCTAAGTTTTGGGATGATTTGTCACAGAGCATTAAATTCTTACCACAGTTATTGATTTCCCCTCAGCATGAAGATGCAGATATCTGACAGGAAAGGGTGACCTCTGGTCTACCTAGATTATAGTAGGTCCTCAAAAATATTAATTGAATGAATTAATAAATACATAATGAAAGCTGTTAAAAATACAGCCCTAGAATTTAGCTAAGATTTCAGAAATGAATTAGTATTCTGATGATCAGAAAAATATTTTTATATTGTTAAAACATTTAGCCTCATGGCATGGAAGGAGAGGAATAGAATATGTTGGATAATAGGACAAGGCTATAATTCCCACCATAAAGCAGAGATACTTATTCCCACAGTAATATTATGAGAAGAAAATAAGAAATAAAGACATCTGATTTTTGGCAGAGAGGTGGTTAATTTTATATGTCAACTTGGCTAGGCTATAGTATATGGTGATTTAATCAGACATAGTCTAGGTGCTGGGAAGGCATTTTATAGATGTAGTTAACATCTATAATTAGTTGACTTTAAATAATGTGGGTGGGCTTCATCCAATTAAAGGCCATAAGAGCAAAACCTGAGATTTTCTAAAACAGAATTTCTGTTCAAGAATGTAAGTATCAACTTCTGTCTGAGTTTCCAGACTGCTGGCCTTCAGATTTCACATTTACCAAACCCCACGATCATATGAGCCAATTCCATAAAATCTCTCTCTCTCTCTCTCCAGACAGACACACACACACACACCCACACACTCCCTGCTATGGCTCTTCTTCTCTGCAGAACACTGACTGATACAGAGGGTACCGCTCAGTGAGTATGGGTGTGTTCCCCTGCATTTTCCCAGCCTTCCTTAGTTTGATGCCAAATGATCAGACTGGACAATAGGTTGTGAGCAGTAGTGACTATGTCATATTTCATTAAAGCCACTGAGGAGCCAGGATGCCTTCTTCTCTCCCATCCTAGACTGGGAGAACCTTGGAAACTATGTGCCCAAATAATATACCTATGCCTTAAGAAGGCAGCCAACTAGTATTGGACTGTGATGGGAACAAAATTAAATCTCTGTTGTGTTAAGTAACTGAGATTTCAAATTTTGTTATTTCATCAGAGTTTATCCTACCTTTAATAATACACTATCTAAACAGAAAAAAAATCAGGTCATGGGCATATTAATCAGAAGTCTTTTGGTTGTAAGTGAATGAAAATCCATCTCAATCCATTTTTAAAAAAGAAAAGGAATTGAATGGTTTATATAACTGAATGGTCCAAGAGTAGGTCTTCAGAGTTAGTCATAGCTAAATCCAAAGAATCAAAAACTGTCATCAGGATTTGGGTCTCACTCTTAGCCTAATTTACACTTTTACTCTTTTTTTGTACCAACACAGTCTAGAGGATGATTCTGATTCACCTGACTGGGTTATGTCCCTTACTCTGAACCATTCACTGTGAATGGGTCATGCAAAAAACTCAGTGGTCAAGTTTACTCATATTCTTATTGGGGTGATTGGGGGACAGGTAAGATCAGCCCCACTCATATCACAAGGACTGAAGATAGGGTAGGGGAGATTCTCCAAAGGAAAACTGGGCTGCTGTGACCAGAGTGGAAAGGAAGTCAGGCAGGCAAAAACAATAGATTTCCATTGTAGAAGTCTTTATGTCTCATGTATTTCAAGAAGGGAAACTGGGTTGCATATATAGAAACACAAACGTGTTTGCTGATCATGCTTTTTAAAATTGAAGTATTGTGGTGAATAAGTGGTAACCTGGCTGTTAACTGCCAATAGGGAGAGTAACTGTTGCAATGTGATAATTCACTTTAATCAAAGATAAAAGAGATAATTTGTCCCATCACATCAAGACCGTGTATATGGATAATACATCTATCAGTGTACAGAAGATGTCACATCTGATTGAAAGCAATTGAAATGATATTACATCTCTCAAGAAATAAAAGCCAAGGGCAGGCTATTCCATATTGACATCATACCACAATTATTCATTATTTAGATAATAATGACACATTTAGAACTTGTTCAGAGAGCAAATAACAAGCTGACTGTTCAGCCACATCCTAATCTATTTTATATGTGAATAAAACTAGTCAAGTAGAAAACCATGATTCAAATAGAAAGCTCCTTGTTTCTCAGTTATATTATTTATATGTGATAAGTTGCTAGATGACTTAAGGTAATTACTGATTGTATAGAGATTATAAAGCACATATATAGGGGTGTGCTATATATGTGGGTATAATCCATTATTGACCTAGTTTTGTGATATATATATATATATCCATAATTAATAAGTATAAATAAAACTGAATATGAGCACAATTATACATCTTTTGTATATATAATAGCACACTGAATATTTGCTAAAGATTTTAAAATTTTATGTAAGAAATGATTCTCTCATTTAAGAAGTTTAGAGAACTGTTTAATCAGCAATTGGAATTGGGTGCCATGAAGTAGAAAAAGTATTCAAATAACTTTTTTCCCCTTCCTTTCCCTTTGCTTTTTCTTTTTTTAAACAAAGAAATTGACTATAAATGTAGAAAGTAAGAAAGAGTCTAGTAAAAGACTGAAAGAACAGTGAAATTTGGTACATGTTAATTTCCTGCCAAGTTTCAGGATTATGTTCCTGAATTTTAATGGGCATGACAAAACTGGAGTTGGTAGGATCAAGGTCTCATAGAAGTTTGGAAATCAACAGAAATTTGGTAAATATTGCAATATATAACAAAATGGAGACAAATTTATAATATAAATTATAAATAAAAGTTAAAAAAGCAGCTGCTTTCAAAACAAACCATAAGCCAAAGCTATGAAAAACTTGCACTAATAGATAATTCTTTTCCTGAATTACTTTCTCTAAGAAATTTGCTGTGATGTTTTGATCTGCTGTGGCAGATTCTTTCCCAAGATTTGTAATCAATCTCACTGCACCTCTATTCAAAGCATGTTGATCTAAGTACCTGCACTGTCCTGGGCATATTACAGACATTTCTTAAACTCACAGAGTTTAGGAAACTTTCTTGAAGAAGTGAGAAGCCACTTATATGTGGAACCTAAAAAAAAAAAAAAAAAAATCAAGCTCATAGTTACAGAGAACAGATAGGTGGTTGCCAGAGGCGGTGGTTAGGGGTGGGTGAAATGAGTGAAGGGAGTCAAAAGGTACAAACTTCAAGTTATAGAATAAATGTCATGGAGTTGTAATGTACAGCATGGCAACTACAGTTAGTAATACTGTGTTGTGTATTTGAAATTCGCTAAGAGAGTAGATCTTAAAAATTCTCATCACAAGGAAAAGAATTCTCTACGTATAGTGATGGATAACTAGACTTATTGTGGTGATCATTTCATAGTGTGTACAAATATTGAATCATTATGTTGTACACCTGAAACTAATATAATGTATGCCAATTATATCTCAATATAAAATACATTTTTAAAAGGCAAAGAAAAGAAGTGAGAAGAATTCAGATCTGCCTGACTACATCTATCCCATTTACAGTTACTCAGTCTGCTGCAATGCACACATCAGGCTTTTATGGTCGTGCCACCCTGTTCCTGATGATTCTCTAGTCATTCCTCCCTAACATGCATAGGGGCCCCATGGAGCACTTTCAGCCACCTGATTTCTGGTACCCTACAGAGTTCCAAATACTACAGCATGAATTATGCTTCTTTTTTTTCTTTTTTCTTTTTTTTTTTTTTTTTGCGGTACGCGGGCCTCTCACTGCTGTGGCCTCTCCCGTTGCGGAGCACAGGCTCCAGACGCGCAGGCTCAGCGGCCATGGCTCACGGGCCCAGCCGCTCCGCGGCACGTGGGATATTCTCTGACCGGGGCACGAACCCGCGTCCCCTGCATCGGCAGGCGGACTCCCAACCACCGCGCCACCAGGGAAGCCCTATGCTTCTTAATATTAAATCACCTTGGCTCTTTTAGTCTCACAGGAATCAGAAGACCTAGGTTAGTATTTCAGCTCTCACATACCAGTTACATGATCTTGGACAAATGGCTTAAACTATTAGTGCCTCGATCCTCATTCTTTATCCCTCTCATTGACTCATGAGCTCTTCTGACCTCTTTTCCTAGCTTTGTGGAATTTTAGTGATGCCAATTAATTTGAACCTATTTTAAATTATCTTGTATTTTTCTGTTGTTTTTTGGTTCTTGTGTATTAGGTATGATTTTGCTCTGCAATTCTTGGGGAACAGTATACAACATTTTTTCATAGCTTAAATATGAATTTGAGCCCCCTACTTTGGTCTGATCTTTTTTTGGGGGGAGGTTAAGGGTGGTAGACCACTACCTCTTTTTTTTTTGCGGTACCCGGGCCTCTCACTGATGTGGCCTCTCCCTTTGCGGAGCACAGGTTCCGGTCGCGCAGGCTCAGCGGCCATGGCTCACGGGCCCAGCCGCTCTGCGGCATGTGGGATCTTCCCGGACAGGGGCACGAACCCGCGTCCCCTGCATCGGCAGGCGGACTCTCAACCACTGCACCACCAGGGAAGCCCAACAACTACCTCTTTTTAATGTTGTGCAAACATTCACCTCTTTGAAAGATGGGAGAAGATCCTGGTTCTTAGTCCATTGTGTTGGTTGTCATTAATATTCTATGAAGGGATGCTGCTGGGAAGAGGTGCATCTCTACCATTATTCAGGCACTGCTTCTCCTGCAGGATTCAGATGCCTTCACATCAGTTTTTAGTACTGACCTCAGGCTTAGCCACAGAGACTCTCTTCTTTGTGAAGAAGTCAGGATTCCACAGATGTCCGAAAGCCTTCTATACTCCCTAGTCTCTGGAGCTGGGAGCAAGCGTTTGTGAATGCTCACTAGATATGAAAATCATAAAGTCCCCCTGTGCCTTCACTAGTCCCCCAGAATCTATTCTTTCTTTTCCAAGGTGAGCTTTTTTAAAACATTACTCCAAGCACTGCCTCCTTCCCCTCTCTCCACTGAGATTACCCAGCCTAGTGTCCCAAATAAAAGCCTAAAAAGGACTTGTCTCCTTGGTACCAGACAATACCTGTTTCCGCCTCTGGAACTCAAAGCTGTCAACAAGCCCTAGAAGTTAAAGGAAATCAGAAAACAATGCTTGGAGTTCCTATTTCTAAGGGTCTGGGTAACCATAATGAAATGAAAGTTTTTGCATTTCTTCTGAGAATCTCATATAGGAGTGGGAATAAGAGAGAAATTATCTCAATAAATTACCAGGCAACATTCTTCTTCATGTATATTTTAAATGGGTGTCAATTTAAATATCTGGAGCAAGGATAGTGAATGCATGACTTTTGCAGCCACTGCTTTCTCCCTCACCCATGGCAGATATAGCTAATTAATTATTTCTATCTGTGGTCTACAGTTGCTTGTTAATTGTCAACATAATGGGTGAGACAGCCAGTATTAATGAATTTGAATCAGAAATTGAAACTGGAATATGCTTACCATCCGTTCCCTAAAGGTTGTATAATGTGGAAAATTCTGAAATTTAGTGATGGCAGTAGGGTGGGATGGAGTGGAAAGATGAAGCATGGGGGAGAAGGAGAGAAGGGATGATTGATTGAAGCTGTGTTTCAGAGAGGCCATATGGAGCATATATTCCATGTGAGCCCAGGTTGAGCCTAGGATTTGCTTTTCAGCCTTGGTTCTGAGCACCTTTATACTGTGAGTTCAGGAAAAACCAGCCTTTGGGAGATAGATATATTCTGAAGAAACTGAGTCATTAATCTTGAAAATTACATGGTTAAAAATGAAATTTCTAGATAAGAAGTCTAGAAAACACATGTTTAGTGGTCTACCTAGTCTTTTACCTGCGACAAAGACTTCCTATGAAACCAAATTAATACCAGAAGGTTAATAAAACAATTTAAAGAAAATAAAAAGCTGGATGTTCCTAAAGAATAATGGCTTTAGGATAAGATAGTGTACGGACCCATCGGCAAAGTAGGAATGTATGTGATGAACAGATCAGTGAACTAATATTGTGGATGGCCTAGTATATTAGAGTTCTCCAGAGAAACAGAACCAATAGGATATGTATTTTATATGATAAAATATGATAAAAATAGATTTATTATAAGGAATTGGTTCACAAGATTATGGAGGCTGACAAGTCCCAAGATCTACAGAGTGAGTCAGCAAGTTGGAGACCCAGGTGATCTGATGGTGTTGTTCCAATATGAGGGTGGCAGGCTTCAGACCAAGGAAGAGCTGAGGTTTCAGTTTGAGTCTGATGGCAGGAAAAAGTCAGTGTCCCAGCTTGAAGGCAGTCAGGCAGGAGGAATTCTCTCTTTCTGGGGGAGGATCGTCCTTTCTGTTATCAGGCCTTCAGTGGGTTGGATGAGCCCTCTCTGCTTCTAGCCCCAGCCCACCCCGACCCACCCATATTAGGGAGGGCTTTACTCAGACTATTGATTTAAATGTTAACCTCACCCTGAAACACTCTCACAGAAACACCCAGAAAAATGTTTGACCAAATATCTGGCATCCTGTGGCCCAATTTGACACATAAAGTTAACTGTTACACCTGGGAACTCTTTTTCCTGAAAGGGCTGAACTGGAGAGAAAGGAATTTTTACCCTTTGAGTTCAGTTTTTTAAAATGTCATACAGACTGAAGTTTATTTTCTATGAGTTATATTTATTTATTTTTGTTTCCATGAAAGGATTTTAGTAGACTATCCAGATTCACTAGCATTACAATTACAAAATGTTATTTCAAGGTGTTACTTATCCAGATAACAAATACTCATTTAATAAGAGCATATTCAATTCTAGTTTAGAAGATGATATTATCTTAACTAATTCCAAGAGATCAGACCATTTCAGCCTAAAAACACCACTGCATTAATCATATATTTGCAACTTATTTAAGGTCTCATGTACATCTAATTTATCTTATTTAACGTGTATCAGAAATCCACACACAGGCACACTTTATGCACACATTTAAACCATGCAATAAATTTAAAAGTAAAATTCCCTTGTAGAATTTTCCATGTATCTGTATTACTCCTTTATGCCTATTCTCCCTTTTCCCCAATTTTTTGGAACGACATTTGAAAACTAACTTCAGATACTTTGTAAGCATTCCTTAGATTTTTGGCTTTTTTCCCCTTTATTTTCTAACATTAAAGACAAGCAGCTGAGAGAAAACAGAACCAAATTTGGTTCGCCCTAAAACAAGTTTCAACTATTTATATTCCACAGTTACCAACCAAACTTACTTTTAAGAAAATATTAACAACTTTAGCCACAATCTAAATTTTATCATATCGGCAAACGCTATAAACTCTTAAATCAAAAGTAATTATACAGAGTAAAATCTAGTTTAGTGGGCATATGAATCTATAATATAACAAAAATCACAGGATAATCCTCATTTTTTCCAATTTTTTTCTGGAAAATGCATTATAAACACATTGCATTTTCCCACAGGAACCTAAAATTGCAGTTGCATTCCTGCTCAGTTAACTCACCATTAAATAAGTCATGGTTGTGACTAGCAACACATTACAAAAGCAAAGATAAAATGATAAACCTACAATAAACTTAATAAAATTATAAGTGCTATAGAATTAGAAAAATGTTCTTCTTTCTATATATATTTGAGATTCTACTCAAAAAATTCTACTCAACTTTGAAATGTTGGCGAGTAACTTAAAAAGTTAAACACACACACGCCCCACTATGTGGTCAAAGAAAACATGGATATGGACCCTGTTGGGCGTCAGTTCGTACCCTTCCTTACAGTTCAATCTTTGGCTTGAAGAAACGAAATGATACTTAGAGAAGAAGAAATTATTTAACTTAGAGAAGTTAAATAATTTGTCCATGATTACACAGCAAGTCAGAATACAAGTCAGGACTAAAACCCAGTCATTTTGAATTTAGTTAATATTCTTTCTGCATCACAGAAAGAACACCTGCAGATGCGCTTTGAAACTTTGGTAAGACTGTGAGAAAAGAGAGCGTTCCCGGTTGACTGGACCCCAAGGGCAGTGCTTGAAGTATCCCGCAATCAGGGAAGCCAGGCGATAGCTAAAGTGTGAGCCGAAAAGCGCACGTTGGGCCTCTGAGCGAGGGGAACCAACCTCGCATTCGCCCGTAGGCAGCGCTGCAGAGCGGCAGGCAGGTTAAGGGCGAGGAATCACCTCTGCTCTAGACTCCTTTTTAATTCATTTATTTAAACGTATTCGTTTCATAGCTGCTATATTCTACATACTATGTGGAATATAAATGTAAAGACATGTTTTCTGACATCCAGAAATGGAAAAAAAACATAACATTTGACATAGATAAAATGAAGATGCTAACTAAAACAGCAACAAAACAGTTCAACGGTAATGTTGATTGCCTTCTTAGAATTTAGCTGAGCTTTGGGAACTGTTTGGAATGAGCCAGGAGGCTTAAAAACTGTCCAGGGAAGTTTTACTGGTGATTTGTTTCTGATGAATTTCCTTGTAGCAAGCAGAAACATTTAAAATTGTGCTGCTAACCTTCCGTATGCTCAATATTATGTTTGTCCTTTTAAAATTTAGACACTGGAGCATTTAAATAATTAAAGGCATCATTAAGCACTTCAGTCATGATGGGTTGAAGGGAGATGTCTTCTTACTCGTCTTCTCTGTGTTCTATTTTTAGGCCTCTTCTTCTATACACCCACTCCAAACAAGATGGACAGCTTTGAAAGGGAAAAGTTCTGGGAAGATTCATTCAGGGAGAGACAGGCAGCCCCCCACTAAGTCATAACACAAACTGTTTGGCAACACAGGACTTTCTATATCATTAGCTGAGAGGCCTACCTCCTTGTTTTCCTCCCCTTCCAAGCCTGGAGAAGATTGTTAGACCAACATTTTATGGAAAGTATAGACTAAATGGGTCAAGGTGGTAAGAAATGAAGTTCAGGTGTCAATTTGGCAGATTTGAATGAGCAAAGATACCCAATGTACTGGACAAAAAAGAAAATTGTATTATTTCCTAGTTGACAACTGTAATTATTCAGATTTCCCACTATAAACCTCATGGACCCTCTATTTTTAAAAACAGGAATTTTTCTTTATCTATTTTTAATAGGCTTTTCTACTGTAGTGCACCATACCTCATAATTTCTGAGTCTGTGCTACTATCTACTCATGTGTTGATTTTAGATAAACTTAGACATCTGGTAATTTTTTTTTTTTTTTAGATAAATGACTAAGAGTTCCACTTATTTTTTTCTGATATTTGAGAAATATCTAGTTTCCTGATGCAAATTTTAGGTTTCCAAATGAATTAACCACAAGCCATATCCTCTAATATACATGTAAAAGTGAACTGTCCTCATTAGGTGATCTTTTTTCTGGCTGGTATTAATATACTCAGTGATTTGAATCCTGGCTCTGCCACTTGCTAGCTGTGTGACCTTAGGCCAGTTATTTAATGTCTACATGCCTCAGTTTCTTCAACTGAAAATGGTGATGATAGTAATTACAATTCCTCATAAATGTGTTATAAGAATCAAATGAGTTAACATCTAAATGGTGCCAAACATATAATGAAATATGCATGTTTCTTAAATAAATAAAATACTTATTCCTCTTTTAAATGTATATGCAAATCCTACCTAACTTCAGACTTCATTTCAACTGATAGACTAATTGTGTTCTTCTCCTAGTCTTCATTTCTCTTCTCCTCCCGATACTCATTTTAGGCTTCAGGAGAACAAAATTAGAAACTACCTAAAAAGACTGGCCTGTGTGTGCCACTTTTCAAAACTGAAATTGAAGATTGTATTAGCATACTTTGGGAAGCAGGTAACAGAAAATTCAGTTTAGTCCCACTCATTAAAATTGGCCCACAAAGTAACAGACAAAAGCAGGATGGGTTTCAGGTCTGGCTTAACTCTGTGAGTACAGTTCCTTTTCTCTGTGGTTTCCTTGGCTTTTTTGCTATTAGTATGATGGGCTTTTGCATAGGCTGACTTGCCTCATGGTGGCAAAAGTGCCTTTTGAGCCTTGAGTTTCTTGGCTCCACATAATGGAGCATATGCAAAATGACAGGAATCTTTTTTGCTTTTGCTTCATGACTTAATGGCCCATATTAGGTTACAAGCTAATTCCTGAACCAATTTTTGAGGCTAGGAGACCACCATGAACTAATTGGATTAGCTGAACCAATCTCTCTAATATGGGGAATGGGATTACTCTTAGATAAATGAGGCCCAATTCTGTGCTAGGGTCTATCAACTTGCTTTTAAAACTGTTGATAACCGGGGGGAGGAGTTGTTGCCTGAGTAAGAGTGGAATTGTATTAGAAAAGAGGAAGGAGGAATGGATACTGGGTAGACAACTATTGATGTCTACCACACAGGTTATGTTCCCTATAGGAGGAAGTTAGAAATGCATCAGTGTCAGTAATACATGTCTGAATGAGTAAACAGTTGTGGCTGGTGTACCTTCAAATTCCATAAAGTGGTCTTTTAAATTGTATACATCATTTTTAGGATTTGTTTGGTTATTAGACCAGGCATACTTAAGACAACATAATCAATCTTGTCTGTCCATGGTGCTGACTCTGACACCAGGGCTGCAAACATCCAACTGTAGTTTCTGAGCTTAGTTTTTAAAAATTTAATTGTAGTATTGAATGTTTTTCTTTGGAAATAATTTTAAATTTGTATAAAATTTGCAAGAATAGTACAATGAACTTTTATGGTCTGAACTGTTTGAAACAAAGTTACTGACATGATGCCTGTTACACTCCAATACTTAATGTATAAATCCAAAAGCAAGGACATGTTCCAACCTAAACACCACATAATCATCAAAATCAGGAAATTAACATCGCTACATTACTTCCAGCTAGTTGCTTACCCTATTCATGTTTTGGCAATTGTCCCAATAATATGCTTTACAATACGAAAAAATCCAGTCAAAGATCACGTGTTGCATTTAGTTGTCGTTTCTCTTTAATCTCCTTCAATCTTGAATCTCAATCATCCTTGACTTTTTTGACCTTTACAGGTCAGTTAGAATACTCCTCAATTTGGGTATGTCTGATGTTTCCTCATGATTAGATTCAGATTTTGTGTATGTGGCAGGAATATCAGAAAAACAGAAGCAACGTGTTCTTTTTATTGCATTCTATCAACTAGTCTATGAGTTTAATTTGTTCCATTATTGGTGATGTTTACTTTGAATCCTTGATTGAGGTGGTGTCTGTCTGGTTTCTCCATTGTGCAGTTGCTTGAGTCTCTTTATATTAATAAGTGTTTGAGAAGCATTTCTATGCAAGATTGGACTTTAGGGCTAGCTTAATGTAATTCTTTCCTTTTGGAATTTCTTTAGTTCTTTTAATATGTAACTATCTCATATTTGTCAAACTTTCATCTGTTAGTTTTAGTGTCCATCGATATAGTGGGACTGAATTAATTGTGTTATGATAATGGTTACCAAAGTTTTGATTTTCTTAATGTAAGCATTCCTTTTATATTTATTAGTTGTCATTCTAGTGTAAGGCTTTCTTCTCCCTAGTTATTTATGTATTTATTTATTTCGATATGAATTCACAAATTCCTGTTTTATAAAATTGGCTGTCATTTGTTGTTATTGTTGACTTTGATGCTCACATTGTTCTTGATTTGGTCGGTGGAAGTTCCATCATACTGACTTCTGTGTCAGTTTGACTTGTTCCTTTCATTCATTGAGTACTTTATTATTTTCTGGCACAAAAAGATGTTACATACTCATCTTGTCCTTTCCCAACTTCAGCCCCAGAATTAGATGTTTCTCTAATGGGTCCTGCTTCTTTTAATGTTGAATGGTATTTAGAAATCAAGATTTGGGTGCTAGAAGTGCTCATTGCTGCTGGGGTGGACACCGTTCCTGGGTTCTCTCACTAGTCAGAGGCAGAGAAAATATTTCAGTTCAAACCAATACTTCAATATTCTGTTTTTCAATTCAGCATACACAAAATCTAACATTAGCTTTCTTAGAGGGATCATATAGAGGATATTGGATAACACACAAAATGATTCCATGAAATGTCCAACTTATTAGTTTCCAATGGCTGCTGTAACAAATTACCAGAAATATGGTGGCATAAAATAACACAAATGTATTCTCTTACACAGAGGCCAGAAGTCTAAAATCAATTTCATGGGGCTAAAGTCAACATATCAGCAGGGCTGATTCCTTCTGGAGGCTGTCAGAAGCATCCATTTCCATTCTCTAGAGACCACCTATATTTCTTGGCTTATGACCCCTTCATCCATCTTCAGAGCTCATCCCTCTAATCTCTGCTTCTCTCTTCCAGTCTCTGTAACTGCTTTCTCTCTTTCTGACTCTGATTCCTCCTACTTCACTCTTATTAGAACTTTTGTGATTACATTGGGCCTACCCAGATAATCACCTCATCTCAAAATTCTTAATTTAATCACATCTACAAAGTTCTTTTGATCATGTAAGATGACATATTCACAAGTTCCAGGAATCAGGACATGAACATCTTCGGAGGAACCACCACACCGACACTCAGCTAAATGTTTTAGTTTTCTATCTGTGTAGAATAAATTTTACTTTTGAATTGTATTAATCAGGACACTTTAATTTTCAAGTATTATAAAAACAACAACAACAACTCAGTTTGGCTTACCCAAAAAATGGGCCTTATTGGCTCCCATAAATGAGTCACAGGGCTATGTTGCACTGGCTCTGGTGAATCCAGGGGGTCAAAGATGTTGACAGGAATCTTTCTCTCCATCCTTTGGCTCTGCTGTCCTTTGTGTTTATTTTCATCTCCTATTGGCAACATGGCCTCTAGTAGCTCCAGGATTTATTCTTCCATTTTGGAACCACAGGTCATAGACAGGTTTTTTTCACCCTATAGTGTCAATAAAATCTAGTTAGTGAGTTTCATTGATCCAACTTTGGTGGGACTCTATAAATCAAAATGTTTGCTGCTCTTACTGAAACTGCAACCATTTAATATATTTTTAGCTTATTTATCACTTGGTATATTATTAGTTTATTTATTCATTTAAGGTCTTCAGAAACTTCTCTCTTTCTCTATCCCTCTCCTTCTTTTTTTCCTTTCTTTCTTGTTTAATATTCTCCTAATTTCAAAAAGAATCAGGCAGTATATCTATATGATTCTTATTGTTTTTTAAATTTCTTTTTTTTAGCATATTTTAGTTGTTTTTGGAGTTAAAATAATTTAGCAAGAAAATATGATCTTAAGGTTTATTACAGTTGATAATTCAATTATTTAATGATTCATTAATTTACTAATTATTATTACATTTAATAAATTTTTTTTATTAAACTGACTTTTATAATAATGCACTTAAGTAAATTATTGAAAAGTCCATTTCTTTTTCCTGTTTGTTTTTGTTTTTGTTTGTATATCAGTAGTTCATTACTTTTTATTGTTGAGTAGTATTCCATTGCATGGAGGTACTGCAGTTTGTTTATCCATTCACCAATTGAAGGACACCTGGATTGCTTCCATTGTGAGGAAACTATGAGTAAAATTGCCATAAACATTCATGTAGAGGTTTTTGGGTTAACATACATTTTCATTCTCTTGGTTAAATATGTAAGAGTGTGATTGCTAGGTCATATGCTAAGTGTATGTTTATTATTATAGCCAAGCTGTTTTTCCAAGACACTGCCAATTTGTATTCCCACAAAGAATGAGAATTCCAGGTGATCTGTATCCTGTCCATTACTTGGTATTGTTGGGTTTCTTTTTATTTTATTTTAGCCATTCTAATAGTATATACTGGTATCTAATTATGATTTCAATTTGCATTTTCCTAATGACTAATGATAATGAGCATCTTTTCATGTGCTTATTTGCCACCTGTATATCTTCTTTGGTGAACTGTCTGTTCAAATCCCTTGCCTTTTTTTTTTTTTTTTTTTTTTTTTTTTTTTTTTTTTTTTTTTTTTTTTTTTTTTTTTTTTTTTTTTTTTTTTTTTTTTTTTTTTGTGGTACATGGGCCTCTCACTGCTGTGGCCTCTCCCATTGCGGAGCACAGGCTCTGGACGTGCAGGCTCAGCGGCCATGGCTCACGGGCCTAGCCGCTCTGCGGCATGTGGGATCTTCCCAGACTGGGGCATGAACCCATGTCCCCTGCATCGGCAGGCAGACTCTCAACCACTGTGACACCAGGGAAGCCCCCTTGCCTATATTTTTTAACTGGGCTGTTTGTTTTTTATCATTAGTTTTGAGAGTTCTTTATATACTTTCTGAATACAAGTCTTTTTTCACACATATAATTTACAAATATTTCCTTCTAGTCTATGACTTTTCATTTCATTCTTTTTCTTTCTAAATTTGTAAATTTAATTTTATTTATTTTTTTGTATGGCAGGTTCTTGTTAGTCATAAATTTTATACACATCAGTGTATACATGTCAATCCCAATCACCCAATTCAGCACACCACCATCCCTAGCCCCCTACCACTTTCCCCCCTTGGTGTCCATACGTTTGTTCTCTACACCTGTGTCTCAACCTCTGCCCTGCAAACCGGTTCATCTGTACCATTTTTCTAGGTTCCACATACACGCGTTAATATATGATATTTGTTTTTCTCTTTCTGACTTACTTCACTCTGTATGAAAGTCTCTAGATCCATCCACGTCTCAACAAATGACCCAATTTTGTTCCTTTTTATGTTTGAGTAACATTCCATTGTATACATGTACCACAGCTTCTTTATCCATTCATCTGTCGATGGGCATTTAGGTTGCTTCCATGACCTTGCTATTGTAAATAGTGCTGCAATGAATATTGGGGTGCGTGTGTCTTTTTGAATTATGGTTTTCTCTGGGTATATGCTCAGTAGTGGGATTGCTGGGTCATATGGTAGTTCTATTTTTAGTTTTCTAAGGAACGTCCATACTGTTCTCCATAGTGGCTGTATCAACTTACATTGCCACCAACAGTGCAAGAGGGTTCCCTTTTCTCCACACCCTCTCCAGCATTTGTTGTTTGTAGATTTTTGGATGATGGTCATTCTGACCTGTGTGAGGTGATACCTCATTGTAGTTTTGATTTGCATTTCTCTAATAATTAGTGATGTTGAGCAGCTTTTCATGTGCTTCTTGGCCATCCGTATGTCTTCTATGGAGAAATGCCTATTTAGGTCTTCTGCCCATTTTTGGATTGGGTTGTTTGTTTTTTTAATATTGAGCTGCATGAGCTGTTTGTATATTTTGGAGATTAATCCTTTGTCAGTTGATTCGTTTACAAATATTTTCTCCCATTCTGAGGGTTGTCTTTTCATCTTGTTTATGGCTTCCTTTGCTGTGCAAAAGCTTTTAAGTTTCATTAGGTCCCATTTGTTTATTTTTGTTTTTATTTCCATTACTCTAGGAGGTGGATCAAAAAAGATCTTGCTGTGATTTATCTCAAAGTATGTACTTCCTGTGTTTTCCTCTAAGAGTTTTACAGTGTCCAGTCTTACATTTAGGTCTCTAATCCATTTTGAGTTTATATTTGTGTATGGTGTTAGGGAGTGTTCTAATGTCATTCTTTTACATGTAGCTATCCAATTTTCCCAGCATCACTTATTGAAGAGACTGTCTTTTCTCCACTGTATATCCTTGCCTGCTTTTTCATAGGTTAGTTGACAAAAGGTGCATGGGTTTATCTCTGGGCTTTCTATCTTGTTCCATTGATCTATGTTTCTGTTTTTGTGCCAGTACCATATTGTCTTCATGACTGTAGCTTTGTATTATAGTCTGAAGTCAGGGAGCCTTATTCCTCCAGCTCTGTTTTTTTCCCTCAAGACTGCTTGGCTCTTCAGGGTCTTTTGTATCTCCATACAAATTTTAAGATTTTTTTGTCCTAGTTCCATAAAAATTCCCATTGGTAATTTGATAGGGATTGCATTGAATCTGTAGATTGGTTTGAGTAGTATAGTCATTTTCACAATATTGATTCTTCCAATCCAAGAACATGGTATATCTCTCCATCTGTTGGTATCATCTTCAATTTCTTTCATCAGAGTCTTATAATTTTCTGCATACAGGTCTTTTGTCTCCTTAGGTAGGTTTATTCCTAGATATTTTATTCTTTTTGTTGCAATGGTAAATGGGAGTGTTTTCTTCATTTCACTTTCAGATTTTTCATCATTAGTGTATAAGAATGCAAGAGATTTCTGTGCATTAATTTTGCATCCTGCTACTTCACCAAATTTATTGATTAGCTCTAGTAGTTTTCTGGTAGCATCTTTAGGATTCTCTATGTATAATATCATGTCATCTGCAAACAGTGACAGTTTTACTTCTTTTTTTCCAATTTGTATTCCTTTTATTTCTTTTTCTTCCCTGATTGCCGTGGCTAAGACTTCCAAAACTATGTTGAATAATAGTGGTGAGAGTGGACATCCTTGTCTCATTCCTGATCTTAAAGGAAATGCTTTCAGTTTTCCACCATTGAGAATGATGTTTGCTATGGGTTTGTCGTATATAGCCTTTATTATGTTGAGGTATGTTCCCTCTATACCCACTTTCTGGAGAGTTTTTATCATAAACCAGTGTTGAATTTTGTCAAAAGCTTTTTCTGCATCTATTGAGATGATCATATGGTTTTTATTTTTCAATTTGTTAATATGGTGTATTACATTGATTGATTTGCATATATTGAAGAATCCTTGCATCCCTGGGATAAATACCACTTAATCATGGTGTATGATCCTTTTAACGTGTTGTTGGATTCTGTTTGATAGTATTTTGCTGAGGATTTTTGCATCTATATTCATCAGTGATATTGGTCTGTAATTTTCTTTTTTTGCAGTATCTTTGTCTCGTTTTGGTATCAGGGTGACAGTGGCCTCATAGAATGTGTTTGGGAGTGTTCCTTCCTCTGCAATTTTTTGGAAGAGTTTGAGAAGGATGGGTGTTAGCTCTTCTTTAAATGTTTTTTTTTTAAACATCTTTATTGGAGTATAATTGCTTTACAATGGTGTTAGTTTCTGCTTTATAACAAAGTGAATCAATTATACATATACATATGTTCCCATGTTCCCATATCTCCTCCCTCTT
>RJWK010023948.1:17606-28829 GCA_004363435.1 Platanista minor | reverse complement strand
AGAGAGAGAGGGAGAGAGAGAGGGAAAGAGAGAGGGAGGGAGAGAGAGAATGAATATCTTATGATCTGACAATTCTATTCCTGTTATATACTCAACAGAAATGCATGTAAATGTTTGCCAAAATATATATATAAGGAAGACCATAACAGCAGTGTTCATAATTTTCTAAACTGTTAAACTACTCAGTGCCCATCAATAGTGGAAGATATTTAAAAATTATGATACCTAATACACTGGAAAACCATATAGCAATAAAAGACAATGAACGAACACTGCATTCAGCAACATGTATAAAACTTACAAATCTAATATTAAGTAAATAAAGTCAAAGACTTCATTATATAAATTTCAAAGTGAGGCAATGTAGTCTTTATGATTAATAAGCTATATTTCTACTGTGGTGGAGGAGTGGTAGAACTGGATTTGATCCAATAATGGTGTACTGTGGCCATTGTTGTTCATTTCAGCCATGATTGCATGGTTATAATCATTTTATAAAAAATTCTAAGAGAAGTATACCTGTGATTTGAGCTTTGTTTTTCACGATTGTTGTGTGTCAATAAAATGTTTATATAAAGTTATCATCCAACCTAATATTTCACAAAATTAAAGAACCACAAAAGACCAAGGGACTATGATTCTGGAGTGGTGAGAACCACAGTGAACCTGAATGATTTGAATTTTCTTTTTCCTTGGGGTTTTGCCAGTTCCGAGACACTGCAAATCGGGGCTGTATCAAGGTAGTCAATACTGGGGTCAATACTGGGATAGAGAAATGGAGTATTTGGCTTTAATGGCTTACAAAAATTCATTAATATTTCCTCTCAGAGATGGAATCATTTTATCTTTACATATTTTTGTGAATTTATTACCTTGATATATCATTCTTGATATTTCAATGATATTTTCAGATAATCACTGTTGCTGGATGTCCACTAAGTTTTATTTTCTTTTAGATTCATTTGCATTTTATTCCTGGAAATTGTATTTTAGGGATTTATATTTTACTCTTTGGAATGTTTTCTCTTATGGAAGGTATTCTTTGTTTTTAGAGTTTTTATCTTTCAAAGTATTTTTATTTTATCTACTTGCCAATTCCTGTGCTTATTTTCTTTGCTGGTTATTATAACATTTTTAAAAATTAAATTTCACATCTTGAACAATAATATTTTATTATTTTTAATAAACACAAATTTTACTGATTCACAGCCTGTCTTGTAAATGACATAATATAAAGACAAACAATCTCCTAAGTCCTTTGTGTATTCAATTTAAAAAAATAATTCTTCTATGTAAATGTCATATCACTCTAGAAAATATGATATACAATTCCTTCAAAATCCTCAAAAATCTTTTTATATTTTAAGAAAAAATCATTTTTGTATTTGATGTTACATGAGTTATTTATATTTTCACCAAGAGAAAGGGCATAGGTATTATCAAACATTTTATCTACTAATAATTTCATCATATAAGGTTGGAAATAGTTTTTTGGATTATACACACTGGTTCCAAGGACTCGTGTGTGTGTGTGTGTGTGTGTGTGTGTGTGTGTGTGTGTGTGTGTGAATCATTTACTTCTATGCTTCACTATAGGCAGTTTTTGTATTTGTAATCAGGGGTTGAAAGTGGTTTTCTGCATGTAATACAAAAAATTTTTCTTCTTATATGGTAATTTGCATTACTTTGAATATCTCTGTCTAACGGAATAATGGGGACTATACATAGAATTATGATTGAGCTCTACACTAC
The DNA here is from genome assembly GCA_004363435.1 of Platanista minor. Taxonomy (NCBI): domain Eukaryota; kingdom Metazoa; phylum Chordata; class Mammalia; order Artiodactyla; family Platanistidae; genus Platanista; species Platanista minor. Next base: position 27,077 of record RJWK010023948.1, on the reverse strand, counting down.
TATATACTACTAGTATATCTTATAAAAATAATAAGCAGACAAATGTCGCTTCCAGCTCTGAGTGTGCAATAGGGTTCAGAATCACATTTCTAAACACCCTCCAAATTGAACAAAATATCAGAAACTTTCTTTCTGAAATTAGAAATTAGGAGATATGATTCTTAAGCTATAGGAAGCTAACAAAGTGAGCTCCATATTTCCCCAGAGATTTGGGCCATGGAAATATCTACATAGTGGTTGAGGGAGGAGGAACCCAAATAAAACCCAACAATCAAGAGTCCAAAAATCTGCATAGGTTTGGCCTTGAGCCTTTGACACGCATAAGGTGAAATTCTATAAAAGAAGGATAAGTGAATCCTGAAAAAATTTATGAAGCAACTGTAACCCAAACAATTCCCAGAGCTCACAAGTGGCATCAAAATTTTCAAATCTCCATTAACTAGAGTCGAGTAGCTGTGTTAAATACGGCAACACCCAGCAGAGATCACTATGCTTGCAAAAGGAAACTTAAAGTATTACTATCCCTTCAAAAATACGATTTATTTAAAACGGATTCTCTTTCATATGATCTTTACTAGCTTTTGGATTCAATCTGTCATCTTATATAGAATTTTGGAGAGTACTTTTTATCATTCAGAAATTTTTACAAAGAAAGAATGTTTACATCAAAAATTTTGAAATTACCCATCCATAAAATTGTCTGCAAATATAAATTTTGATTTGATATCTTTTAAAGCAAATCTATTTATAAAAATTCTGGCATCTGGTCTTAAGATGTTCACTTTAATAACATTAAGTAAAAGATGAGAATACCCCACATTTATGCTCTTTTCTTCAAAAATTCTTGCTAAATAATCATACAAAGCAAATATGTTTTTCAGATGTGTTAACATGTTCTAAGATATACGACTAGACGGTTATAGTACAAATTGTATTTGTATATTCTCTCACTTTAAAAATATTAACTGTTTAAAACAAAACAAAACCAACCAACCAACAAACGAAAAAAACCCAGCTCATAGATATAGAGTACAGATTGGTGGTTTCCAGAGGCAGGAGTTGGGGGTTGAAGAGAAGCAAAATGGGTGAAGGTAATCAAAGAGCACATGCTTCCAGTTATAAAATAAATAAGTCATGAGGCTGTCATGCACAACACGGAGACTAGAGTTAATAATACTGTGCTGCATATCTGAAAATTGTTGAGAGTAAATCTTAAAGCCTCTCATGACAAGAAAAATAATTCTGTAAACTATATATGGTGACTGATATAAACTAGACTTATTGTGGTGATCATTTTGCAATATATACTAACATCAAATCATTATGTTGCACACCTGAAACTAGCATAATGCTATATGTCAATTATACCTCAATAAAAATAAGGGCTCTTTAGCTTGTTTTATACTTATAATTAATTTATGTATTAAAACATATGCAAATACATTTGACAATAACCACTTTTTTAAAATAGTTTTCTACATCACTAACTTACATTTTCAGAAAGAGAGGATAGGTGACATCATACCAAATTCCTTGTATATGTGCTAAATTCTTGCTTATGACTCAAGATAATACTTTTACCTTTGGTTTTCTTTCTAGTTCTGTTGAGGTGTATGCATTTGTTCATTTTAATTTGAAAAGTTTTTAATTATACATAATTAGGAGGGGATTATAACAGACACTCATGGATAGTCTATCAGGAATGAAATACAATGTTAAGTTTTAATATGTTTGACCAAAACTGTTTAACATAAATTGCAAATTTTACAAATATGGTTGAAATAGTCAATACTTATGTTTAATCCTCCCAAATTATGTTCTTTATTCTTCCACGCTTTCCAAAGCTTCACTGTTCTTAATCTGATATGTTTATTTACAATTCATGCTGTTAATTTTTACTCTATCCATATGGATCTATTAATGATCAACATTTTGACTTTGAAACCTAGCCAGTGTTAAAAGTGCAGTTCATTCCTTTCAACTGTTTCTATAATAAACCAAGTTATGATAATGCAATTTATTCATTCATTCTCCTAGTTTTGGACATTGCTATTTCTGAATTTTGCTACAAAAGGATGTTGCAATAAAAATCTTTGAATGTGTCTTTAATGCATGAAACTAGAGTTGAATTGTTCAGTCTTTGGATATGCAAAAATTGAATTAGATTGAATATTGCTCAATTATTTCCGAATTATGTACAACAAATCATGCTTGCTCAAACAATGTATGAATATTGCCCTTAACTTATTATTCAATCTGGTATTGCTCAGTTTTTTTCTCCCTCTTCTCTCCAATCTGTTAAGTTGAATGAATACTGTACAATAAGTATATCTGCCCTTGATTATGTCAGTGTTTGTTACATGTATTAAGAAGCTTTGCTATCCTATAAAAGTATATTTATTGCTATATCTTATTAAATTGATCCTTTTTGAAATTGTTGCCTTTGTCTACGCTAATATATGTTATCTTTGAATATCTATTTTGACTGAATTTAATGTAACCACTAGTGCCTTCTTATGCTCAATTCTTTTTTTGTTTTGTTTTGTTTTGTTTTTTGCGGTATGCGGGCCTCTCACTATTGTGGCCTCTCCCGTTGCGGAGCACAGGCTCGGGACACGCAGCCTCAGCGGCCAATGGCTCAAGGGCTCAGCCGCTCCGCGGCATGTTGGGATCTTCCCGGACCGGGGCACGAACCTGTGTCCCCTGCATCACCAGGCGGACTCTCAACCACTGCGCCACCAGGGAAGCCCCTTATGCTCAATTCTTATCCATCATTTTACTTTAAACTTATCTGCATCTTTATTTTAGAAATGCATCTCCTGTGGATTGCTTATAGTTGGTCTTGTTTTATTTTAAAACAAAAGGCAATCTCTGCCTTGTAATTAGCATGCTTAGTCCATCTATATTTAATTTAGTTACTGTTATTTGGGTACTTAACATCCAATTTTCCTGCGTTTTCTCCCCTTTAAATTTATTTCTTATTCTCTATTTCAAATGTCTTGCTTTATTTTGGGATGATTGCTATTTTCAGTGTTCCATTAAATTTCCTTTATTGGCTTTTAGCTAACCTACTGATTTGTTTGTTTATTTATATTTTATTGATTGCTCTGGGAATATAAAAAAATCACCATTAACTTATCATTGTCTATTTGGAGTTAATGGGTAACACTTTATGCAACATGTAAAAATCCTATAACAGCTTAATACATCTACTTCTTTCTTTATCTCTATGATATTGATAATCATTCTTTCCTTCACTGATCGTGCTGTAAGTTTTATCATTAAACTGTTAGCAGTGATTTGTATTTTTTTTTCTTTTGAGACATGTGTTGCCCATATCCCACATAGTTACTCATTCCTCATCACTGCCCCCAGCATTTTTTTCCTAAAATAAATCTTATTACATCACTTCTCTCCTCAAAAGTTTTGTGGATTTCTTTTTCCAATAATGTATTACTGTCTGGTCCCAATTCAATGAATTGTCATATACAAAGCACATCAGGCAGCATCTGTATATAAGGGGTGTTCAAAACATCAGTCCCTTGAGTAACTTTATCCCGCGACACTTCACCTCGTATATAATTTACTCTGTGCCCATAGTGAACCCCTCCCAGTTAACCGAACATTATTCCAAGGGCAAACATTTTTACTGCTCTATGCCTTTGTACGTGTTATTCCCTCTGCTTCAAACGCCTTTACTCACCCTGTACCCTTTTCATAGTTTCATAGGAAAGATCCACTGCCTTCCTGATTTGGAGTAGTTACTGCCTCCTCTGGATTCTTAAGTCATTTATTTGAATGATGCTGAAACTGTGGTTCACGGGTCTTGTCATTCGTACATTTACAGCACCCAAAAAAGCGTTGCATGCATTAAGGTCTGTAAGTGATTTCTGAAATCACAGCATGGCAATAACACAGAAATTTATTTATGGAACTGAATAAATCCTGGTTAGCCTTTAGAAGTGGTTCCAGGGGGTTCACTTATAAAATATATATTTACCCTTTAAATATAGGCAGGCCTACAGCTGGCACTGTAAACAATTCTGCTGGCAAGAGAAACATAGTACTGTCAGGGAAAAAATGAGTTTAAGATGTAATTTTGATTGTGTATGGTCAACTAAGATGCCGTGTGGCAGGTATTTAAAAAGTCTTTGCTTGACTTTTTATACCAAAAATCCGAATATCTTATAAATGACTTTCAATAATGTTCTTCCAAAGACAGTTCCCAGACTGTGTGTTAGAAATTGTGAGTGAGATAATCCTCAACCCAGGTGACACACTGGGACCTGGGGGATCTCAAGAGAGCAGGAGATGAAGAGGTGTCTCAGGTGTGTTTAAATGTAAACACTTCAGTAGTCTTTAGGAGCACTTTAATCCGTCCTTCTTAGAGAACTGCCAGCACACTTAGGTTAACCCTGGGTCCTATTTTTAGCTTCCTGAGAAATGTAACTTCCAAATGTGCTATTGGTTGTGCCAGAATTTTTCAGTCAACACATTTACAGGTGGTACAAAGTGCAGAAATGTGACTAACAGTTTAAGTGTCAAGCTAAGAGTTTTAGCATAATATGTACATTGTACTTGAAAAAAAGTCATTCAGTACTAAAAGTCTTATCTGGAAAAACATCAGTTCTTTATTGTAATCCACATGCCCAGGCCCCAGTCTGTTCCCCAGAATTAGTGATTTTTACTACTTTATTTTGATCCCTCTGTTTTAGGCAGTATGTTAATGATTTTTTTTCTTACACTATCAATTTTAGACAGTATATATATTTTGGCTTTTAATATATCAGCTAAAGGATTTCTCTCATTTACAAAATCATTCTCATCTCTGTTTACCTCATCCACCTAAAATTCCGCTCCATTACATTATTTGATTTTATGCTATTACCACTTTACATTATTATCATTTTGAATATCACAGTCTATGCTGACCCAAGTGGTCTAGTATGATTATTTCCTTTTTGTATAATTTTTGTTTTTCCTTTAACAATGACTCAATCTAAAAAAAATTTTCTTCCTTTTGTATATAGCTGCTACTAAAAAACTCAGAGAACTGTCAATCACCTAGAAATTACTTTCCACACGTTTAAACATTTTAAACGATTTGTCAGTGCTGTGTTGTTTGTCTTGTAGCAATTCTCTCACAACAGATGCCACCCGTTTAATATGACTTAGTCTCTGGACCTTGCCTTTAATGTCCAATATGTCTCCAAATTATCAAAATAGCAAGTTAATGTGAGCACTTGCTGTATTGCAGTATTTCGTCTGGGATCTGAACTGGAATGTGGATAGGCTTCTGTTCTTCCTGTGCTCAGTTCCACTACCTCCTAGTGGCCTAACTTTCAGACTCGGTCAGAATTATTGGGCCTATGGAGCATGCCTTCGGTAATTTCCCCAGAGACCTGAAATGTTATGGAACCCTCCCAAACTAGTGAGAGTCATGTCCTTATTGAAAAAAATTCAATCCCATTATCAAGCTGTTGATAAAAATGACAAAAGGCTATTATAATTATTGTTTCTACTTTAGATTGACAGTGAGCTCCTCTTTAGCATAATCCTTCTATCATTTGGAAATCCACAAAGCTGCATCAGAGCCTAAACGATTTTTAACTTGACTGATGAGTAGATCATTTTAGACAGAATCAAATGCCTTTTTTTACAGTTAATTTCACTGACATCTATTGATTTTTCTCAATAATATGGAACTGGAGGAAAATAGTCAAAATGTAATGCACAATGTTTGCCGTGAATAATTCAAATACATGCCATGATTGATGACCTATTTATCCAAAGGTAGACATTTTGAAACATGCCCTCGGTAGTATGGTTGAAAAAAAAATCTACTGGTATATGTAAGAAAACAAGGATATCATTTTATTTAATATTTAGTAAATTTGAAATATGTTCAAAACTCCAAAGCAAAAAAAAAGATCAATCTCTCATCTCAGTAAAGGCCAGGTATGAAATAACATGTGTGGATTTTTAACAATGCAATTATAGTATAATCTTAAAACATCTAGCAAGATGATACTTGCAAACATTCATGTAGTTTGAAAGCATCGGGACAAGGTTTTGGTTTGCTATTTAGAAGTTGATGATAGCTCTTCAAAGTGTATAGTATTAAAGATAGTAGAAACCTATAGCTTATCCCATTTTAATCCATGCCTCTTTAGTTAAAGCTAAGATTTCCTCTTCTTTCAGTTACTGATGATTGAGACTTTATTTTAGATTTATTTAAAAAATAATTTTCTTTAACTAGATCTCAGTCCCTAATAAAGTCATGAAGAGACAAACCTTAAGAGTCCTTAAGCCAATATTTTGTCACTAATTAATAAAATATTACCCAGAACATATCAGATTTTGAGCAATGATGAATAATAGTGATTTTTTAAAATTGTGGTCTCATTTGAGCAGAAATGTTTGTCTGATTCATGTAAGTCCCTCCATGGAGTTTTCAAGGTCCCTGGGGCTTTAACAATCTAAGGATATCTGTCAGTGTGTTTATGCCACATCTATAAACTGAGCACCCGCATTCAAATATGTCAAAGCTTTGTTTTTTCATTTATTTATTTTCAGCCATTCATTGATTTACTTGCAGATTAATTTTTCCAAGGCAGAGCTTTAGACAATAGGGAACTAAGCTTTCTTGTTTCCTCCCTAGGTCAGAGAGAGAAAGTCTTCTTTAAGGAATAGGGCTAGATTCTTCCAAATTCCTATCTTGAAAAAGCCTTGGTCAGTTCTACTTAACATTTTCATGTTGTACCTCATGCCTCTGCTGATAGACTCTCCCTACTTTACCTGCTTTCCACATATGGGAAGCTGACCAGTTTTGATAGTATCAAGGCTCTTCCTTGACTCCTGCCCTCTTTTTGTGTTTGGTCAAGGGCAAACAGTGTCAACAACTAAATGGGGAGAGGACAGTGAGGTCAGTGTGATCGATTGTAACCCTACATCCCCCTCTGCAAAACTGCTTTTCTCTAGCTGGCTGCCTCTGTAGCAGAATATCTCACCACCTGTCAGGTGGTCCTTTCCACACAACCCTCTCCATTTCTGGGTCCAGGTAACACAGCCATCAGGCACAGAGTTACTAACAGCCCAACTGACCAACCCAGGGTACCCCAAGATCCTGTGTGTGTTTGCCACCATTTGTCCAAATCTACAAAATCAACCCTTTTAGTAAAATCTCCTCAAAGTCTCTTAATTTGAGTATGCCATACATTTCTTGCTTGGACTGTGACTGACTCAAGAATCCGAAAGCCTGGAATTTATTAATACAGAAATGCATACTTTTTTATTTTGTTTTATCTGGTGAAGCATCACTCTGTGTGTGTGTGTATGTGTAGGTGTGTAGGCTGCAAGAGAGTGAGGACATTCTCTACCACCAAACTGACAGAAATTTACTACCTTTATATGCAGTCTGAGTGTCAGTGGCAACATAGGTAACTGGAGCATAGAAAGAAAAGGCTGTATTATCTGTTTCCTAACTATGAAGAGTATAGAGCAGAGTCAGAGCCCGTGGACCAAGGGGCTAATTTACATAAATAAATGAGAACATGGCCAAATCCATCTTAAATCTTGGGGAATGAGTGATTCCTTATTCAATTGATTTAGGCTTTCCTTTTGGGGTAGGTAATTAAATTATTCAGAAAACTTCTTATAATTGCTGCTGTGTTAGAAATTGGCTGACACTGTCATAGTTAATTTTAATGACCAATGGCCAGATAAATAAAATATTTGGCTAGGTAAATTACAATTCATAGACTAAAGATGCGTAAAGAGAGGGCTATAGTTGAGTCAAGATCAGTCGAGTTGGGCAATTGAAAGAAAAGGCAGGAACATGAAAAAACAAAAACTAATGGATGACAGTTGCTCAAGTCACCCTACGAAGCCCAACACATCTAAGGCAGTTCCCTGACTTTGTGAGATACACAGGTACACAATTATGTACACAATTAGGCTGTAGGAGATCCAGATTTATATGATGAACCTCTACTAATAATCCTGAAGTCTACATTTTACTGAGCCAGGTCAGAACGACCTTCTGCAGATAGAAACGGTTTCTTCAGTACCAGGTGCAGATAAACGAATCCAATTTTGATCAAGCCCTGACTAAATCCCAATATTATTCTTCCCCTTGTCATTTTAACTTTTATCGGGCTTCTTCCAGGAAGAGTTTACTGTAGGAATGATTCTATTTGCCTATGTAAAAATTTTCTATTTTTCCCCTTCAGGGGAGATTTATAGAAAATTTCAGAACTTATTTTATAGAAATAAGTCTACAAAAAGAATTATACAGAGGGCTTTCTTTAAGTTTCAGTATGTGAGGCAAAGAAATATCGGCACACGATGTATTATTAACAGTGGCTTCTGACTCTCAGAAGGAAAATAAAGTTGAAAGATTTAGTAAGATTTAGTAGCAGGTCAAGATGAAGTGGAAAATATCAGTCTGCTCAGAACTGTATTTTAAAAATAGTAGTAATTATAGCTGAAATGAACTGACTGCTTGTTTGAGAAAAGCATAGGCATTGTTCAAAGAACTTTCTCTGTACCAGTGCAGACTTTTTAATACATTTTCCACTCTAGAAACATACTAACCCGAGTACAGTGTCATTTTTTTAAAAAATAAAACAAAGTAGGTAAAGATTCCTCAGTCCACATTTTCCCATGGATGTAATAACTGGCATCCACTTGGAATTCAAAAAAGAGAACAGCTATTTCTGATATTTTTTATGTCATATACACACATTTTTATATATGTTGAAATATTGTGATGTCTCTTTTGGCATGTATAGACATTGTTTTCTTCTCTAAAATTATGTGGGCTATTGTTGACAATTCTACTCTCAAATTCCATGAAAATCCACCTGAGATTTTCATTATTTATTAACATGTTGTATTACTCAATTTATTCAGCTCTCCTTTTTGTGTGTTAAATACAGAGAAAGATAGAGAGAGAGGGAAGGAGAGAAATAATAATTCTCATGTTAAGATATTGAAAACTTCCTGTTTGGCTTATAAAAGAGATGAACACATTTTTAGAAAATTATCTTTTATTCTGAGACACAATATCATGTTAGTTTAGAATGTGGACTGGAAGAGTAAATATTCTTAAATTCAGGTCATAATTCTGCCCCTAAACTGGTTACTTATTAACATTTGTTTTATATTAACTGCATTATGAAATGAAGGCAAATATATTATCTAAACCAGTCATTTTTTGAACATAATATGTCATAATACAGTTAGAATAAAAAGGGCTTGTAGGGCTTCCCTGGTGGCGCAGTGGTTGAGAGTCCGCCTGCCGATGCAGGGGACACGGGTTCGTGCCCCTGTCCGGGAGGATCCCACGTGCCGCGGAGCGGCTTGGCCCGTGAGCCATAGCCGCTGAGCCTGCGCGTCCGGAGCCTGTGCTCCGCAATGGGAGAGGCCACAACAGCGAGAGGCCCGCGTACGGCAAAAAAAAAAAAAAAA